>VXAL01019931.1:43306-63851 GCA_013399475.1 Chauna torquata
AAAAAAACAGTGAGAAAACTTTTGTGGTCAACCTTGGTGAATCTATGCAAACTTCAAGCCCATGAATTTGAAAAAGTACCTTATAATAAAACTGGAGATATTCATAACTCCAGAAAGACACAAATTTCAATGTTAATTTTGCCTTTTTACTTATGATGGATAGTCAGTTCCAAGACAGTCAGAACACTACTTACTACAAGTAGTAAAATCTAATACAGTACTGATATTGAAGAACAAGTAATTGATATAAAGACAAAGCAGTAGGAAATGATGAAACGTGTTTCTAATAAAACTACATAATGTACACAATTTTAATTATACAACTTGCAAGTCCATCATTATTTACTTTATGTACTTAGAAAACTTTTTACTTATTTCAGATACAACAATATGCACCAATTACCTTATTAATTTACAAAATTAAATATTTTAGTTATAATCCTTAAATGTAAAACAAAAAACACTTAAAAAAGAACGTCAAAGCCCATCTAACTTAGCCTTTACAATACATATTTTAACACATCAAAAGTTTTTCAGCTTTAACTAAATTGTATTTTATAGATACATGTATCACATTAATTTCATAATTACTAATGTTGCTTCTCAATAGAAACTTTAACACCCTTTACTATCAGTATTTTTGGCAGTCTAATTTTCTTGCTTTCCTGTTACTACTCATAGATGGACAGCTGCCGTTATTTAAGCACAGCTCTTACCAAGGCTGTATAGGACTTAATACTCTGCTGGCCACCATGGAATTCTACCTTGCAAATTATTAAGAACTCTATTTGCTTATACATGAATGAACACAGTCCATCTTCACAGAGTGTCAGGACTCTGTCTTCTACCTATTCAGGGGGTAGAGAGAGAGCAATATAATGTTGTATAAAGCACTGTATAGGCACCGTGACTCCTGTCTTCTTAAAGAGTAGTATCTGTTTAAGAAGAAGAGGACAAAAAAGAAGTCCAAAAGTACTGCCTATTTTAAAAGAAAAGCAACACAACCATAAGCAAAGCAAGCAAAATAAAATGAACATTGTACCTTACTTAAGCATTTGTCCAGCTTTACTCACATGTATAGCCTCAAAAACATGACTGCTTTTGAAATACTATTTAATCTGTCGATTTCTCATAGATGGCAAGTTCTTCCTGAAGCTGATTAGCGTTTAAAATATTAATTTTCCTTTGTATCATACAGACACATCTGATGATGTATCATCAGATATCATCCTGACTTCACGCAATCAACGAAGAGAGAATATACTCCTTTTTTTATATATATACAAGAAATTGTTCTTGATAATTAAAGGTACACAACTTCATCATAAAAAAAGAGACATCCTGAAAATTAATGTGGCCTTTATTTTGTAGGCTAGCAGAGAAGGTGTGGGTTTGTTTTTTTTTGGTAGTGGTTTCTTTTTTTTTTAATCTATTCATATATATTTGAACTATATATATAATTTTGTGAATGCATACCTTATATACTTATCTAAATAGATGTAAAAATAAAGATGTTTAGGACCTATTGTAATAGAAAATTTTTCAGAGGTGATTACACATGAAACCAAATAAGACAAAAAAAAAAGTATTTCGTTACTCTACTTTTTTTGTAAGGTGAATGAAGACTGAATAATTTTCCTTAAAAATGAAAACTTGAAATATAGTTTGTTTGAAATACTTAAATATAACAAATAAGCAACCAAGAGTGATAGAAATGTTTATGGAAGCTAATATTATCTAAGCAAAATATTATCTTTAATATAGGGGTGTAAATGAATTCTCTACTGGATCACAGTGTTGCTTAATCATAAATATAACTAAATTCCAATGTAAGCTTTGAATAAGTATAGGAAAATAGCGTTGGTTTTGAAGTAACTACGATCCATTCATTTTCTTTGACATTTTTAGCAAAACTATTTTGGTTTTGGATTTGAAAATTTTGAGACAGAAAATCACAAAAGAAATTTCAAAGGAAAGGAAGCAGATCAAAGGAAGCAGATTCCTACATCCTAAAACTCCTGGGTAAAGTACTCCTGTTAAATATAACAGCTGTTACATGTGCTTCCAGAAACATTCATATGCTTCTGAAAGGACATGATCTTCTGGACAGGATTTCTGTTCAGTGCTGATTCTTCTAAATCATTGAAACTGGTGATAACTTCAGTCAAAAAATGATATTGTCTATTTAAAAAAAAGAAAAACTTATTAAATATTCTTTCTCTTCTCCCTTTCTAAATGAATTCTGTAACTATTGGCAGAAGAACCTCTGTTTTGGGCCAGATCATAAATTCATTACTTTAGAGACTTGACAGTAATAATATCTGACACTTAATATAATGTGAAAGTGGTTCCCTTTTTTTAAATCACATCTAAAAATATCTGCAATGTAACTCTTAGCTTCTAAGTTTTTGCGAACAAGCCCATGTTCAGCTGTATTTTCGTGTTCAGTTTTCCCCAGGGAAAAACTTCTCTCAAAAGCAGCAATTGTACATGAAGTTAAATGCTTTAGGGTGCATATCTTAAAGATAATTGTGTCTAGTTCCTTGGGCAAACTGTAGAAATTAAAATAATAAACACAATTAACATTTTCTATATGAGAGTTTACATATGCATCCAACAGAAATAACTATAACACATATACTCATAGGTGTGAGACTAGTTGAAAGGTCAAAATCTAATGAACTGTTGAAGAACTCTCTTGTTCTGTTCCAGAGGGCTAAAAACTTCAAATATATTACTCCCTTCCACATTTATTCATTAGCTCACAAAATCACAAATTTCAAGAAACAAGCCAAATATGAGAGTACGGAAGTTAGTAATAGCAGACTATATTACTGATCTTCTATCATTTTGCTATGTTTACCTGTTCATCTGAAGTTTTTATATCAGACTTCTGTTCCATTTAAAAGTAAGTGGTGGAGTCTGCATCCTTGGAGGTATTCAAGAGATTTGTGGCCATTGCACTAAGGGACTTGGTTTAGTGATGGGACTCAGGAGGTCAGACTGACTGTTGGACTTCGTGATATTGGAGGTCTTTTCCAACCTAGATGATTCTCTGATTCTATAAATTTCACCTTAAATGGCTTGCATCTCTGAGATACAAGAGATCAGATCTCTCCGATTTTGTTCACACTGAAATTACTGTAGAAGATCTGTTAACGCATTAACTTCTGCCTGTGTAGACACATAGTCTATCTATCTATCTGTCTATCTATCCTCTGAGGGAAGAAGGTAGTTACAGGAGAAAGAAAATAGAGGGAAGAAATAAGAATTGCCTACATGTCAAAATGGTTTGCTTTTCCTGGGGTAAAAAAATAATGAGCTAAACTTGCCAAAAACTTGAGTTGTGAAAAAAAAAAATTCACACACTGTGCAGTCAGTAATTAGAATTTGGCAGCTTAATTCTCTAGATATTCTGTTTAGACTATGCTCCAGATTACGGTTGAAAAGGTTGAACAGGAATTTCTGTTAGCTGCTACGCTGCTGGGTATCAGCACAGTGGCTACTTTTACTTTTCAGTGTTCTCCTCGCTGACATCCATGCAGCAAAAAAGAAAGTGAACTGACTTGGAAAAGGGGGCATCCTTAACTACCTGACCACAATAAGAAACCTCCAAGTTTTCCAGCTCATATAAAAAACAGAATACAACATTTTGCAGAAAGAAACCAAGGTCAGTAAAGCAACTGAAAATCTTAATCTTATCCAGAAAGTAGAATGTGTTTGCTCTTTTCTCGTTTCTCATAACCACTTCCATTCTCCAGAGTTCTCAAAGATAACCAATAAAGTTCTGGAATAGCTTCATTAATTCTGAAAATGGTTAAGTAGTTTTTTGCTTCTTACTTATTCTTTTCTTAGTCTAATTTTTTCCTTAATCTACACCTAGACGTTATCTTTCATTGTCAATATGAACTGCACTGTGTTCATGTGTGATCTTTTAGTGAAAGCTGAGGCAAAAGAACCATGCAGTACTTCAGTATTTCCAGAGTTTTGCTCCCAGTTGGAACAACACTGTCTTTCGTCTTTCTCTACACTTGATTGGGGACAGAGTGGCTGGAGAGTGGCCAGGCAGAAAGGGACCTGGGGGTACCGATTGACAGCAGGCTGAACATGAGCCAGCAGTGAGCCCAGGTGGCCAAGAAGGCCAATGGCATCCTGGCCTGTATTGGGAATAGTGTGGCCAGTAGGACTAGGAAGGTGATTATTTCCCCATACTCAGCACTGGTTAGGCAGCACCTTGAGTACTGTGTCCAGTTCTGGCCCCTCAGTTTAGGAAGGACATTGAGGTGCTGGAGAGTGTCCAGAGAAGGGCAACGAGGCTGGTTAAGGGTCTGGAGCACAGGTCCTACGAGGAGTGGCTGAGGGAGCTGGGGTTGTTTAGCCTGGCGAAGAGGAGGCTCAGAGGAGACCTTACCACTCTCTACAACTACCTGAAAGGAGGTTGCGGCCAGGTGGGGGTCGGTCTCTTCTCCCAGGCAACTAGCAATAGGACAAGAGCACACAGTCTTAAGCTGCACCAGGGGAGGTTTAGGTTGGACATTAGGAAGAAGTTCTTCATAGAAGGGGTGATTAGGCATTGGAATGGGCTTCCCACGGAGGTGGTTGAGTCACCATCGCTGGAGGTGTTTAAGAAAAGACTGGATGTGGCACTTAGTGCCATGGTCTAATTGACAGGGTGGTGTTAGGTCACAGGTTGGACTCAATGATTTCAGAGGCCTTTTCCAACCTAGCTGATTCTGTGCAGTAAATAAAACTATCAACATCTTTGACTGTAGGAAGTATAATGTACGCATTGCAATACCTGTATATGCAAACTGAACAAGATCCCACAGTGCATTGGGGTCTATGCCTTCCATTTTGATCTCTTCTTGTTTGGCTTCACAAACATCACTTGTAAACATGGCAGCAAAGTAGTCAGAGACAGAACTGAGGACAAGTCTGCAAGAAAGTTAGAAACTGGTGTCATTTACACTGATATATGTACTACAAATTTCAGATTTGCAAAAATAATGTACTTTTAAAAAATCTTATTTTCATAATAATTACAATTTAGCAGGAGCAATACACTATAAACGCATGTAGGCAGCAAAATATAGCATGACATTTAATTCTGATTTGATTCTGCTTCCTGTGATATGAACCAAGTGGCATATAAGCATATGCATATAAAGCAGACATAGAAATTAGCTTTCAGTCTTTATGATAATTCTCCTATCATGCAGATGTCCCTACTGTTAATAAGATAACCTCTCTGTATCAAAGACAACGTAATAGCGAAACAAATTTCATACTCCAAAGGTACTCTTCATTCATCTTAAAAAGGCTAATTTTTGATAAACTTTACTAACAGCATGTAACTTCACAAGATCCTTCAACCTTCATTAAGACTGTTAATAGCTTAACATGCTATTCAACAAATAAAAAAAAATCATCTAATGCAAAGTTGTTACTTTTTTACGTTAAGAAACATTTCCAAAAGAAAATAATTTCAAAATACTTACAAAATGTGCATGGTTTGTTTGGGGATCCGATTTACATAAGTCAAAACCACAGCAAGTACTAGGTATAATCGTCATTTTAGTGCCCTAAGCCAACACATTCTTTTAAATAACATTTATAGTAATATTATGACTTTGTTAGGAGTGAATATTCACATATAATCTTGAGTTAGAAATGTGGTGCAGCTACAAAGAGTGTACCACACGCTTCCATAAAAGATGGTCACACTTCTGGCTTAATTTGAAAACATAATATATAAAAACATTGATTAAAGACACAAGAATCACAACTGGAGAACTAGTAAACAGAAAGTATCTACCCATCTGTATAAAGTTAACCATTTTGTCCAAGTAGGAAAAAAAAAAAAGTTACTGAGGAGTAACAAGTTACCACTCATTAGCCAGTGTGATAACTAACTGCTTCTGCTTTCGTAGCTCATCCCAATAGCAAAGTAAAATATGACAGTTTGAATTAGATTCATAATTTTACAGTTTTAAGCTACTATATTTTACCTGCAATTTGGGCAGCTTGAGAGCATGTATATGATCTTCACTCTGGCTCAAATGATGGGAAATGACTAACTGTGGTAGTAATCCCTTCTGCTGGTGTGCTCAACTCCAGCAATCATGAACTTTAGAAGATTCTAATTCATAAAAAGCTCATATTTATATTCATGTGATTAATATAACAATATAACACTAAATGCCTACAAAAAGATGAAATTAGAAATATACTTTGTTGCTACCTCCAGAGATTCCTAATTCACTACTCCTTTTTTTCTTTAACACTTGGGAACATTCCTCTTTGTTGTTATCATAGAATCATAGACTGGCTTGGGTTCGAAGGGACCCATAAGGATCGTCTCGTTCCAACCCCCCTGCCATGGGCAGGGAGGCCACCCACTAGATCAGATTGCTCAAAACCCCATCCAACCTGGCCTTGAACACTTCCAGGGATGGGGCATCCACAGCTTCCCTGGGCAACCTGTTCCAGTGCCTCACCACCCTCTGAGTAAAGAATTTATTAAGTATATCTAATCTAATCTAATCTACCGTCTTTTTGTTTAAAACCATTACCCCTTCACTACACTCCCTGACAAAAAGTCCCTCTCCAGCTTTCCTGTAGGCCTTCTTTAGGTACTGGAAGGCTGCTGAAAGGTCTCCCTGGAGTCTTCTCTTCTCCTGGCTGAACAACCCGAACTCTCTCAGCCTGTCTTCATAGGAGGGGTGCTCCAATTGCTCTGATCATCCTCGTGGCCCTCCTCTGGACCAGCTCTAACAGGTCCATGTCTTATGCTGTGGGCACCAGAGCTGAACATAGTAGTGGTGGCCACAGTAGAAGTGGGGCCTCACAAGAGGAGAGCAGAAAGGGAGAATCACCTCCCTTGACCTGCTGACCACACTTCTTTTGATACAGCCAAGGATACAGAAGGCTTTCTGGGCTGCAAGCGCACATTGCCAGCTCATGTTGAGTTCCTCATCAACCAACATCGCCAAGTGCTTCTCCTCAGGGCTGCTCTCGATCCATTTATTGCCCAACCTGTATCTGTGCTTGGGATTGCCTCCACTCAGGTGCAGGACCTTGCACTTGGCCTTGCTGGACTTCATGAGGTTCACATGGGCCCACCTCTCAAGCCTGTCAAGGTCCCTTTGGGTGGCATACCTTCCCTCCAGCATGGTGACTGCACCACACAGCTTGGTGTTATCAGCAATCTTGCTGAAGGTGCACTCAATCCCACTGTCCATGTCATTGACAAAGATGTTAAATAATACTGATCCCAATACAGACCCTTGTGGGATACTTGTCATCACTGGTCTCCATCTTAATATTGAGTCATAACTCTTTGAGTGTGACTATCCAGCCAACTCCTTATCCACCGAGTAGCCTGTCTATAAAATCCAATTTAGAGAAAAGGATGTTGTGTGGGACAGTGTCAAATGTTCTGCACAAGTCCAGGTAGAAGATGTCAGTTGCTCTTCCCTTACCACCAATGCTGTAACCCCATCATAGCAGGCCACCAAATTTGTCAGGTATAATTTGCCCTTAGTGAAGTCATATTGGCTGTCAACAAAAGCCAAACAGCATGTTTATCTATTATTTCAAATGAAGAGCACAACTATGTATTTAGTCAACCAAGACAACCATACAATTTTGGATAACTACAAAGTTACTTATAAACCATCTTCAAATACTTTTCCTGTCCTCGTATAAATAATGCTTACATGACTTGATTCATTTTTATTACATGCTTGCTTTATTAAGCAAGGAAAAGGGAAGGGAAGGGGAAGGGNAAGGAAAGGAAAGGAAAGGAAAGGAAAGGAAAGGAAAGGAAAGGAAAGGAAAGGAAAGGAAAGGAAAGGAAAGGAAAGGAAAGGAAAGGAAAGGAAAGGAAAGGAAAGGAAAGGAAAGGAAAGGAAAGGAAAGGAAAGGAAAGGAAAGGAAAGGAAAGGAAAGGAAAGGAAAGGAAAGGAAAGGAAAGGAAAGGAAAGGAAAGGAAAGGAAAGGAAAGGAAAGGAAAGGAAAGGAAAGGAAAGGAAAGGAAAGGAAAGGAAAGGAAAGGAAAGGAAAGGAAAGGAAAGGAAAGGAAAGGAAAGGAAAGGAAAGGAAAGGAAAGGAAAGGAAAGGAAAGGAAAGGAAAGGAAAGGAAAGGAAAGGAAAGGAAAGGAAAGGAAAGGAAAGGAAAGGAAAGGAAAGGAAAGGCATTTATGATTTTTCTACAAGATCAAATCTCTCACAGCTACCAGAGATGTAATTTAGGTCTGTGACTGAGATTTTCTATTTGAGTGAATTTTGCATCAGCTCTTCCTTCAGATTTACTAACCATCCTTTAAATTCAACTATAAGTCTTCAAAATAATAGCTTGCTAAAGCAAAGCAAAAACCCTCTGCTGCATCAAAAATAATGGAGAAATTAATGAACATAAGTTTTAATACACCAGTTATTTTAAATATTTTTAAATGGTACTCATATTTCTAATTTAGGTAATTTATATTCATACATTATTTCTTATATAATCCTCTTGTATATGTATCCTCAACTCACAGATAACAAAATAGAGGAAGGACAGAAAATAAAGAATAGAAAGATTACACATCTTTTCACAAAATTCTACAAAAATCCATGACTTTCCACAATTCATCTCGTGTTAGGAAGATGTTTCAGAGGGCATGAATTGGATTATTCTTGGGTAAAGACAATCAAAGCTATCTAACGGACTGCAGGTGCAAATGAGCACTCAGTCCAGATGAGCACATGACCAGACAAGATCCAGTCCAAAATGAAAAACCCTGAAAAATACGTAACACAGATGTCAAGTACTTCATTTGTTAAGGAAAACGGCTTAAATGAATAGAAAGGTCCTGTGAGGTAGCTGCTCACCTAACAAGCATGACAAGTTTTTGAATAGAGTGATAATGAAGGAGGATTTTTTTTTTTTTTTTTGATTCTATATGTTACTCACTAGTTCATATAATTAATAAAATAGCTATTTCATTAAATGAGAAAAGCCATAGAGTGAAGTGATTTCTAGACACTTTTTTCTTGGGGATTGCTTCACGGGCTAAACAGAAGTGAAAGGAATTTGCTAATTGCACTTAATTCTGAAAGGTGACACTTTCTGTAAATCTTATTTGTGCTCCAAGAATATTCAGTGCTGAGAGGGAAAACAAAAAGTGAGAAGCCAAAGGGCTCACAATTAATTTGTAATGATTTGCTGCTTTTTGTACCTCAGAAGGCTCCAAACAGCTCTAAATCTTGTCTTAAAGGCACACTGACCTATTCATCAAGAAAGGTCAGGTGTCTCAGGAAGTCGTCTTCTTTTTTCAACTATTGGTCTGGCAGTCAGAATGCATAATCACCTCTTTCATCCTTGAGAATCATAGCAGGTAACTCATGGTTAAAAAATGAATTTGTGGACCCAGAAGGATTTTCTCCAGATTACGGTATTTCTCGACCTTTACTACAACTAAATTCATCCTCATATTTTCTGGTTTCTTTTACAATATAGTATACAACTGATTCATGTTGTGGTATTTTTTCCTACCATATCTGATTTTATTTTATTTTTATTAAGGGATATTTCATTTCAAATTTTCACAACTGTTTTCACATCAGCCTTTGATACAGAATTCCCTCAACTAGGTTAACACATTTGTTAATTAAAAGAAAAACGAACCCAGGTCACTTGTATTCTTTAAGCAAGATCTAATGATATTTTACTGCCAGCTGAGTAGTACCTCAGATATATGGTACTAGCCATGACACAACTTCTTCCCACACATATTATGCTAGTTCACATAGCAGCTGATGATTCATTGGGTTTAATGTCATTTGTTACTCTGTAGAGGACACCAGCTGACACTGGGCACATTTGCCGACAGTGGTGCTCTACAGCTCTTCTTGAAGCAGTCAAACATTTGCTGTATATATATATATGATTTCATAAATTTTAAGGCTTGTGGAACATATATTAAGGTATATTCATGTACTTGAAAAAATCTCAGGGAGAAAAAAAAAGGAAGAAGACACTGTCTATCACTTCCAGAACAATTTTGGCAGTACAGTCACAACTGCTGTCTTTTCAGAGTAAAACACAACAAAGGAGCAAGCTGTGGAACGGATCAACTTTTTTGTATTACACCGGTTAGTGATTACCTTTCCTGATGACTGTGGTACTCTCCCTCACCAGTTAACCAGAGACAGGAAAGGCTATAAGCGCCTCAGAAAAAATACAGCGAACAGTAAATTTAATCTAGTACACAGTCTACTTCCTGCTCAATACCAAAGAGCAGGAAAAAAATGATCTCCAGAGGCCAATAAATTTTTACCCGCCAACTTTAAATTGTCATCTCCTATGTTACAATTCTGATCCGTACCTACTTGGGATCACCCACTTTCATGTTGTCCATAATTCGGAATACACCTGATACACCATGTCTTCCCTCCTTTTTCACTCAGTGTTTCTTAGGCACATTATAACAGTTCACTTTACTACACATGAAATAGAAAATACTGGCATTTCTAACTCAGCTTCAGTAATATAGCACAAAACCACATATTGCTATGTAATCCCTCGTGGACTGTGTAAAACTAGCTAAAGAGTGCTTGCTGTAAAAACTGTTGTTACCTTGAGGAATTTTGCTCATCAAAACTTCCATTCTATGCTTTATCAATGGTAATTTATTTGTTTTGCAACATTCCTATTATCTTATTTTACTGTCTTAATCTGTTAATTCTGCTTCTCTTTACTTAAGATCGACAACATTAAATGTGTAACATTCATTCTCTGTTCAATAATTTGCGAATGTATCAACCTCCTACCTCCACCTGTCATCTAGTCAGCATATCAAATATAGAACTCTTTGCCATCTATTTTTCTTCCTTTGCAGACAGGACACTGAGATGATAGTTTGGGCTTGTTATTGCTATATCTGCCTCAGTCTTCTGAATTTGCAAGCATGTAAAGAAGGCCATGAGGTATCTCATCCATACCTTATCCATAAAATTCTAATAAGTTTCTCTAATTGTGCTGTGCATCTTGTCTTTAGGAAGAGAACAAAAATTGACCACTTACACCTTGCAAGATTTTCCTTTGTACCAACAGACAATGCACAAAGCCTGTCTCCTCTCTTTCTCTTGTGGATTAGCGCAGCCACTTTTCATTCCATTGACTAACTGGATCATCAGTGACATTGTCAGGAACTTCCGAAGTGAGAACACAGTAACAATTAGGTTAAAAACATGGACATGTTCCTTACTGCAATCACTCTTGGGTTCATACTTTGTCTATTCCCATTTCAAGCCCCAAATCGGTCAACCTCTATGGAATAAGATAAATCTCTACGGAATAAAAATGGCACCACCTCCAGCTCGGAAGTCTCTGAGACACAGTTGACCAATGCTTGTTAAAGTGTGTATGCTGATTGTGTTTCAAGGTACAGTTTTCATAATATATTTTCAGTAAAAGCATATTGAAACCAAGGAAAGCATCTGTTATTCTTTTTTCTTGTCTGTCAAGACTATGCACATCCAATTGTTGTCTATTCTGCCCATTCTGTCTGGTTTATTGATGGTCATTTTCTTTTCTTCTTTAACATAAGTTTTCATCTAGTCTCAGACTTGCTTGCCAACAAACTGTCAGCTACTTCAATTTTCTACATTGTCATTACTTGTTCCTTCAAAGCACAAATTGTTTACTTTTGCAGAGTATGGTGGTTTTACCCAGCTAAACAGCCGACCTCCACCACAACCGCTTGCTCACTCCCCCTCCTCAAAGGAGCAGGGGGAGAAAATACGATGGACAAGGGCTTAAGGGTTGAGATAAGGACAAGCAGGTTACTCACTAATTATCGTCACGGGCAAAACAGACTCTACATAGGGAGATTAATATAATTTATTACTATCACTAGCAGACTAGAGCAGTGAGAAACTAAAAGCAAACTAAAAACACCTTCCCCCCCCATCCACCCTCTTCTACCTCCTCCCCCCGAGCAGCGCAGGGGAACGGGGAATGGGGGCTGTGGTCAGTCCATATCGCTTCGTCTCTGCCGCTCCTTCATGGTCACTCTCTCTTCCCCCGCTCCAACGTGGGGTCCCTCCCATGGGATGCCGTCCTTCCCGAACAGGTCCTGCGTGGGCTTCCCACAGGCTGCAGCTCTTCAAGAGCTGCTCCACTATGGGTCCGTACCACAGGGTCCATTCATCAGGAGCAAACTGCTCCAGCACGGGTCCCCCATGGGTGGCAGCTCCCACCGGATCACCTGCTCCTGCGTGGGCTCCTCTCCACGGGCTGCAGCTCCGGCCCGGAGCCTGCTCCTGCGGGGGCTCTCCATGGGCTGCAGCCTCCTTCAGGCCACATCCACCTGCTCCACCGTGGGCTCCTCCACGGGCTGCAGCGTGGAGATCTGCTCCATGTGGTACCCCATGGGCTGCAGGGGGACAGCCTGCTCCACCATTGGCCTCACCACAGGCAGCAGGGGAACTTCTGCTCCGGCGCCTGGAGCACCTCCTGCCCTCCTTCTTCACTGACCTTGGTGTCTGCAGGGCTGTTCCTCACTCCTCTCACTCCCAGCTGCTGTTGCGCAGCAGTTTTTTCCCTTTCTTAAATCTGCTCTCACAGAGGCGCAAACAACATCGCTCATTGGTTCAGGTCTGGCCAGCGGTGCGTCCCTTTTGGAGCCGGCTGGAGCTGGCTCTTATCTGACATGGGGCAGCTTCTGGAATCTTCTCACAGAAGCCACCCCTGTGGCCCCCCTGCTACCAAACCTTTACCACGTAAACCCAGTACACAGAGTCAAGAGGCAAAGGAAGTATGTGTTATCTTAAGGCAAGAAAGGAAGCCTGGTATATGCTATCCCATTGCAAGCCACGAGAATAATGAACACTGAACAGTTAGAAAGAAAATCTGATGATCCATCAGTTCTAACTTTGTAAAATGACTTTAGCTCATGAATCTATGTATCTGTAGGCTCTAAGCGGCTAATAGATCTCAATTAGTACGGGCAAAATTCTCAGATTAGGTATCAGTCATCTGAACAGTAGAAAAAAGCAGTAAGTCTCAATAGTAACATGAATTCATGTATCTTTGAAAACTGACATCTCAGAGACATGGGTAGTGTGAATCATTCCACTGTTCATTCAAACATTCAGAAGTGAATTTTTACATTTTTAAGAAGTCTGAGCTTAAAAATGTAGATTTTTAAAAATATTCGTATGTATGAATGCATATATAAGTATCTATATATATATACAGTTTGATATCTGTCTGTCAAGTTAAAAAAGTTGAAAAATATACGATATATATTTTACACAGGAAAAAAAAAAGAAATAAAAATCTACAAAAAGCCACATGGCAAAATTCTAAATATTGTTTTTTTGTGATTTTTTTTCCTACTTTTTGTAAGTGAGATGTATTCTTGTGCAATTAATAAACAGGAAATAATCTTGGAGTTAATTTGGGATTCAGTATCCACTCAGAACCATTATCATACATCAAGAGTCTTGCTAACAATTCAGAAGTGTCAAATTAGCTCATTAACAAAGTAGAAATGTAAATTTATTGGGTAAAGAAGCAGTCAGTGAGTATATAACCGTTAAATTAATGAGAACTGTCTCATACTTCCTGTTATAACTGTTATTGTTAATAGTTAACATTTGCTTATCTCATTTTTAAGAAACAAAAGGACAGAACTATATGATAACTTCTTTTTCCCTCTCCGAGTAATATTTATAAACTAACTTATTTTAAAAGTAATTTTGTCTAGAACAACTACATAATACTAATAATAAAAACAAATAACAGGAAACCGATAAAACCTTCCCAAACCCATAGACAGGCAGATGGAATTCTGAAGAGAATAGATTAATCCTGAAACAAAAAAGTTCCTTTCTGTCTTTACCTAAACACTGTTTTATTCCATTTTAATCTTATATAACACATATCTCAGTTACAAATTGTGATACCAGTAATCTGCACCATCTACGTGATATATGCCGTGTTTGCCCTCAGGACCATGCCTTTTGACACATTTTTTCACCTTCATCTTTTTCATCAGTTTTGTTTCACCTTCTTTTAATTCTTTCACCATCACTCAAACATTTAAGAGTAAAGACAGTAAATGGATCCTTATCTCTTCTACAGTACAAACTGAAACATGATTTTGCAGCCATTGCATCTCCCAAGTCGCCACAATGTTTTTAGGATTGGTACGCAAATCTGACATTGTCTTTTCCACGGTGTATTCACCAAGCGCACAATGTCAGTAAGAGCTTTGTTTTTTTTCCAAAGACCTCAAGTAATACACATATCACAGCTGCCAGACTTGATAACAAAATATATTGTCCAATACATTTTGCCAATGTCGGTTTGTGTCCTTTTGTCAATTTTAAACGTATCCGTTATTGCAGCCAGTACTCTGAACTCTATGCTGTTTTAAGCCAGTAGAGAAATGAAAAACAGTGAGAGAAGACAGAAATATGAATACAAGAAACTTCTCAAAATTTGGGAATAGGCAAGAGAGGCAAAATGTCACAGCGATGAAGATAAGAGCTGATCAAGATCCATTATGATGCAAGTACAATGCAGAGCTCAGTATTTCCCTCCAGAAGAAAAAACACATATTCAGGCAGAGCATACATATTCGAATGTAGAAAGACAACACAATTAACTGTGATCCTCTACTGGTGGGCTTAACGATTTTATTTATTCACTATAACTCCAAAACAAAAAGAGGAAAAAAGCTTTCAGGAGAAGGAAAAGTTCGATTTTAACTGCTTTGCACTATCAGGAGAAATGTCAGAAACATGGAGTTTAGGTTTGATGAAAGTACAGAGATAAATCTGTGAAGTCATTAGAACAAATGACTACATAAATATTTAGAATTTTTTTAGGTCTATTTGTCATCCTCTTCTTTTATTCTAGAACTCCTTTGTACAAAGATGATACAATACAGCATCATTATTAATTCAAATCCATTACTCGTTCCTCCATATAGCTCAGTTTGATCATATCCTTATATGTGATACTGAACCCCTTTTTTGGTGGGAGGCTGCCAGGTCTTGCTGACCCAACTTATTCTTGTATGGCCTCCATTGTCATTCTGTCATCTACCTGTTCTCTGCAAGGTTGTCACCTTAATCTTAATTCTGTTTTTTGTTTGCTTTTTTTTGTTTGTTTGCTTGTTTTTTTAATTTTTATTTTTATATTCTATTTCATTTAGCATTCTACTTTTTTTATTCTTTAAACTATTCAACTGAGAAGGGAATCACCTGCCTAAACATTAGTGTCACATGCCAATTTCAGATATTTCAGGCTGTCCAATTCATCCATATGGGGCCAGTGCAGACCTATGAAAACTCCGAACCCTTCTGGACCACATGATGAAAGCCAGGCAGTGTACTCCAAGGCATCTCAGAAGACACTAGGTAGCTGAATACTGCTCTTTACTTTCTTTCTAGGACCTCTCCTCCCTTTTTTTTCACCCTTTAAAGCCTATTTCAGGTACCGCACCTTCTTCCACTCCATAAAGTAATAGCATTACTAGTCTGGTTTAACAGCTTTGCATTTTGCTAATAAACAATGCCATTTAGCCCTTGAAAATATCTCCGCAGTTCTTTTTCATCTGTTTTAACTTTATCTTAAAACAGCACGTATAGTGATTCCTGGGTAAAAACATGCCTGTCCTGTAATTTCACTTTGCTACAGTTCAGAAGGCTACTTTCATCTCATTTTCTAAGACTAACTGTAACCCCTAAAGGAACTTACTCTATGGGCAGGTCACTATTACTTATATAATACGGCTAAAAATAGCATCGCTAATTTAAACACATTTGCCATCTATGCAACATTATCTGCATAAATTCAGGACCTTAACTCAAACCAAACAGCACAGTGGAACACTTCTGGGTGCCAAGTGCCAACATCTATCTGTATTATTACATAACCTAAACACAGCCTTGGCTCTTTCCTGAGCATGATTCAGAAATTAGCACAAGCCAGAGAACATTTTCAATGAGCGACACAGATATGGCAGCCCTGGTAGTCACAGTAGCTAGAGTTTACAAACTGATTTTACCTTTTCCTTTAATATTTTCTGTTAGAGAAAATGGCTTTTTAATTTTTTATATAAAAACAAAACACAATTTGATGCCATTTTGTCTCCCTCCCTTCTACCCTCCTAGCAGAGTGACACTATTGAAATCTAGTTGACAACTGCTGGACCTTACGTTGCTACACAGATAATCTTCAAGGAGACGCACTCTTCGTGAGCAGCTCTCCATGCTCCAGTCTATGGGCTCAACTGAACTATCAAACATAAATAAACGCCTGAGATGCCACTTAGACTCCAACCACCTCTCCAGAAGGGCTTTCCACATACCGTATCATCTGCATCAGCTCCTTCAGATGGCTGAGGGCATCTCAGCCACTGTCAGACACCGGTTCTAGGTAACTTACACTATAGACCTTCACTGATTACAAGAATAGTAGACACATGGCAAAATCAAAACCAAAATTCAGCTGAAGAACCAACTTCAAATTCTGATAAATGATCTTCCAAATTCAAGGCCTATTTATGTTTGTAGAAAATCTTTAAATAGTACATACTCGGTTATGTGAACTTAAGATATTTTATGTCTTTTATATACAAATAAAAAGAAGAGTTTCTTGTGGAGACCGCAGAAATACCTTGGAAAGTATTAATGCCATTCTCAGGATCAGGAAATATTCTGTCTTTTAAAATAAAATAAAATAAAAATGTTAGCAATTAAGTTTGGTATTAAAGCTTACCTAAACTGCCTGACTGCTTTCTCTCTGACAGCAGGTTTTGTTGTTGCTGTTCTGTCCCAACCATATTACTTGAATAATTTGTTTCTAAAACCAGGGAGAGTAGGTTGTGCTAAACATTACAGTTTAGATGCAATGTTTGACTCAGGAGTCAAACCCAGATATCTAGGAATGAACACAGGGCAGCTGTACTGCTTCTCCTGTATGCTCTTCATCAGCACCTGTTACTGACTAACGCAAAAAAAAAAAACAAGCTGGGTCTTAGGACTGGATATTGTGCTTTCTGGTTCTTTCAACTCTTGCCTTTATACTATCTTTCTTTCTTTGCCTGATTGTTTATCCCTTCATCTCTCCTTCCAGCTTAACTTTCTCCATGCATATTTTCTTCTGTGAGTTCTCACTTTCTTTCTCAAAATTTTAATGACACCATTTTTTTCATAAACTGCACCTCTCTGTAGCAGCACTCAAAATATATTGAAAAAGAGGGCCTCTCTCCTTAGAGAACTAAAAAAACAGAACATGAATTGTGGTTTGTTGAAAAAGGTTTATTAAGCTTATCAGGATGATAGCAAGTAACACTGTACTATGATGTGATGATAGCTGTACTACTTTAGAGTTGACTAACCAGAAAAGGTTTCAGTTGAATTTTATTTCAGTATTTATGATGAAAAATTTAAATATTGAGTGGAAAAATACAAGCATGTTTTTCACTTTCCATTCAAATGCTTCCAGAAAACTTTGAGTAGCCATACTAAACCATTTATTTATTTGATACGTAAGTGCTAAATTTCTCCTACCCCTTCTGTGCTATGTTTTCTGCCAGAGTAGGAGTCCCTCCTGCCCCTTACCTTGAACATCAGGAAGAACTCAAATGCCTATATTTCTTTGATATTAAGTAAAAATACCAAATATAGAACTCTGATTTCTCATGATAAACTCAGCTATAACTGAAAATATTAAAACAACAACAGCAAACAAACAAAACAAAACAAAACAAAACAACAACAAATACTTGATTTCTTGGTCTATTTCCATTCAAGATCTTGTGTTCTCACTGTTTAACTAAGTGCAATGAAAGTCAGAATTGCAAGCTGCGAATGTAAGTCTCCAATATTTTTTTTCATATTTTGTTTTTATTGAATTTTCTGTTTATATTGTAATTCATTCTCTGTTATGTGGGAGCTTTTTATTTTAATTGAATAGGGATTGGTAAATTCTATGCTTACAACACTTATTTCCTCTAACATTGACTTCCTGTATTGTTTTGTGCACCATTCCTAGTCAAATTCTAACTAATGGCTGAAACCTGGATCTGAGTTTAGAACTGCCTATAACATTTAGGCAATCGTGGCTGAAGTTTTTAATGAACTCTCCAACGCAAATCTTAAAGGTCTATCTACCACTTGCATTGACTTTGGCTGTTCTCTTTACAGCATTTTTTGAAGTTTATTCAGTAGCTCTATGGTATTGAAATTACAGTATTGAAAAGCAGTGCAATTCAAGTGAGTTGCCTTCACTCAAAACATCAAAATTATTTGTGGCAAATCTCCATTTTTATTTTCCTGTTGATCCATGGGATTATTGCCTGATTAAGAATTTTCTTTTACCTTTGATTGCTTTGATTATGTCATTGTAGTTCTAAGTAACTTTTACTTCCCATTTTTTTGTGTTTCAGATGACAATTACTAGCTGCAATCTAGTTAGATATCTAGATGCAACTGCATTTGGCTGATTGCAATCTGGATACAGGAAGAAAGTGTCAATTACAGTGTTTTTTTTGTTGTTTGTTTACTTGTCTGTTTTGTAACAGCAATGCCTGAGTTGTTTTTATTACAGGCACTTTAAAGTTACAATATGTTTTTTGTCTTGAAGAAGTTATATGCTAAATAAGAAATACAGAAAATGAGAAAAAAAATATATACACAATGCATCTCCAGAGTGAATGAAGAAACTACAAACTTCATGTTAATAACATTTTAAAATGAGGATGCAGTGTTAATAGTGCAACAGCATAACTGAATAAAAGAGAAATTATTATTTCAGCATTTTTTCTCTTTAGGATATATTACATTTTTACATTTGATTATTATCTCCACATGTTATAGCACTGCAGCAACAAAATTGGGTTTTACTTCCTTTTTCAACTTTATTTAAATTTCAGTTAATCTACCCCTCTGAAATGACTCTTACTTTCTCAGTATCCTTTCTGGTTGCCTTCTCATCATTAAAATACAGGAGTCAACAAAAAACTTAAGCACGTTATGACTTTAAAGTTGTTTGAGTCACCAGAACAGTGAAAAGCAGTTATAATAAGACTAATTTTGGTGTGGTACCACCAAGTGGGAAACTAGAGCTCCATGCTAATGTCTTATGGTCTACCTTCTAGCGTAATGTTTTACCCTTATTTATAAGAAATAAAAATGTAAAAAAGAACCAAAATAAAATAAATACCAGTGCCAAAAATCACCTTGGAAGAGTTCAGACTACAGCCAGAACTCAGCTGAAATTCTTACTATGAAATTAATTGGAGAATAGGGAAAAAAGACTAAATGCTATCATGAAGGAAACTGGAAATGACACAGAGATTACAAACTGCGGAGGTGTCTAGAGAGATCCACAAGAACTGATGGCAGAATAACTATTTTTTTTCTCTTTCACTTCAATTGATTAAATATTCTGGTATTTCTTTAACTGAATTTTTACTTTCATAGAAATAGAAATATTAAGACTACCTTATTACATAAAAAAGTTCTGTGCTTGTTTTTTACACTGCTGTTTTGATTTTTTCTAAATTGGAGGAAAATGAAGAAAAATGTCACATTCACACTTTTCATTAACAAGTACAGAAAGTTTTGCCCTGGTTTCAGAAAGTGATTCTCATTGGACTATATTGTAGCATATTAAATCTACTGCATTTTCTTAAATTATTCTATTAAAAAAGAAGTGGAAATAAGTGACAATCATGATTTTTTGGCAATAATTTTGAGTATTTTATTACTTTGTTAATAACATATTCACTATAAATAATGGCTTGTAATATGTTTTAATTTGCCCAAAACAAAATAGTTTTAGGTGGATTTTTGTTGATAAGGGCTGATTTTATCTGGGATAAGATTTTTTAAACTTTGTACAGAAAATGTTCTGCTTAACCTGTATTACTGAATTTATAAACTCCACAAATACTTATCATCCATTGCCCTGCAACCAGGCTTATTATATGTTCTCAGGAATACAATATTAATATTATCTATCCTACTTTGTATAAGACATTATTTAGAGGAGGCGCTCTGCTGGATCTGCTTCTGAATAATCTGGGAAAAAAAAAAAAAATTGGATCTGTGAAATCTGATGGCAAACTTAGCCACAGTGACCATAAGATGACAGAGTTTAAGACAGCAGATCCTGAGAGAAGTTAGTAAGATGAACAGCAAATTACAGCCCTGGATGTCAGAAGTGACTCCTAGTTGAGCTCAAAAGGAAAAAGGGAGTACACTGGTCACAGCAGGTGTGAACAACCTGGGAGAAATACAGAGACACTGCCCCACGATGCAGAATGGAATTACACAAGAAAAAGGTTAAGTGCAGATTAAGTTAGCAAGGGATGTGAAGGGAGAAAAGGGTTTCTTTAATTATATTGGCAGCAAAAGGAAGACTATGGAAATTTTTTGTCCACTGCTCAAGTGAGCAGCAACAAAGGATGCAGAAAAGGCTAAGCTACTTAATGCTTTCTTTGGCTCAGTCTTTTTTTTTTTCTTTTTTTTTGGCCTG
>VXAL01019931.1:63920-84798 GCA_013399475.1 Chauna torquata
TTTTTTGGCATGGTCTGGTTTCAGGCCTCCCAGGTCCCCATGCCTAGTGGCAGGACCTGTAGGGTACGAAGTATATCACTCAAACAGAGGAAGATGTCCTTAGGTAGCAGTTAAGTGAATCAGAAAAGTCCATAGGACCAGAGAAGATGTATTCAAAGAGGAGTGGCTAAGGAAGCTCAACATGTCACTGAGAGGACGTTCTCTCTTATCTTTGACAGATCGTGACAATTGCGGGATGTTTCTGAAGACTGGAAAAAGATAATTTCCATGTCCATCCTTAGGAAGAAAGATGTGGGTAACTACATTCTGATTTTCCTGGAAGAAGATCATTTTCCAAGAAGATCATGGAGCAAATCTGCATAGGAACTACATGCTGGATCACTAGAGATAGTGAGGATAATCAGAAACTGGAAGAGGATGCCAAGAGCGGAGCCTTCACAGGTGCAAATATTTAATGACCCTCAACAGGCTAATCTAACTTTGGACTTGAGCCTCCTTTGAGGAGAGGGTGTTGAATTAGACTCTAGAAGGTCTCTTCCAAATTAAATTATATTTTAGGATTGTAACAGCCAAGGTAAAAATAAGCAGTAAGTCTTCTTACGTGCTTGTCCAGCCATACCTGCCTAAGACAACATAGAGCAAACACTATAAAATAAACAGAAAATTCTGAACATCCTTCTCTTCATTTTTGCTTGTTGGACAAAATTCCAGTTTATTCAGAACATAACGTTTTCGATTCTGCATAATCCAACAGCTGTTTGGCCAATTCTTTGATATCTGGTCTTTTGACTGCAGACTACAGAGAAGTAGAAAATCAAATGGAAAGTTCTGGAAGTTTATTAGAAAATCTAAATAAGATTTTGGTTATTATTTCATGGTCAATCCTCTCCCTATTAAGCTATTTGCCTAGCTCCAGAAGGACTTAGATATGCTGTAGAATTGAAATGACAAATGTGAAATTAAATTTACTACTGACAGGCAGGAATACAAACATAAACAGCTGTCTTAAAAACAGTGGGAAGAATGAACTAAATTAAGTAAAAAAACTTGCAGTTTCCTCTGTCTCCTTCTCTAGAAACTATGTAGATTACCAAAATATTTAAAATAGGCAAAATATATACTGGTAAAAACACAGTGGAGTATTTTAAATAATCTATATTCAACAGGGCAAACAACCAATAATATTTCTATGTATCTGACAAGGATTTTTTCCAACCAGTTTAAGAATGTAGATTCAGGCATTGCATTTGTTTTATTTTATTTTTTACCTCATCTGTGTTGGAAAATACGAAAAGCAAAAATAGACCAAGTAACTGTCAAGGAGGAATAACCAATTTCTCATTATTTCTACAAAATTCCATTCATTCAGTAATGTATAGGGATGTAAAATTGGACACAGATTAGAAAGCCTTAGGTCATCACCCCTCCAGTTTTTTCTTGATGGAAGGCACCTCAAGGCAAATCCTGCAGCTCTGTAACACTGTAAATGCAAATGGACAGAAGAACTGAAATTTAATACTATTCCTTTTGTATTTGTTATCTCCATAATGGAAAGACTTGGTGTTTGAGATAAAAGCAGCATCAGATGACAACTACCAGGGGTGCATAAGGTGTCAGATGCATTTTAACAGTGGCAAAAAAACTGCAACACAGGAGCAGAATCAGTTGCCAGCTCAGTGGGTAGAAATTACTGGGGACTTTGCTGGCATCTGGGAATCCGAGTATATCAGGGCAAGAGACAAGCAGTAAAAATGGCATCTCTAGCAAGACAGGAGAGTAGAAACAAAATCTTAAGAGCAAAAAATTCTGAAAGAATAGGAGAAAGAACTCTGAAACTATGTGGACTCTGCTTCATGTGTGCTGCAAACTACCTAGATCAATCCGCTATTGCTTGTTAAGTGGTGTTATTTTCTCATTTATTTTAATTACTGGGGCTACTTAAATACTTTAATGAAGGTTTCTCTTTTTACTTTTTAGTATCTGAACAATAGCTTTGACTTCTCTGCATATTCCACTTTTTGTCTTTTTTTCTAATTATGGGAGTTGGAATATATAATATGCAACCTTTCTGTAGAACAGAAAAAGAACAGTCTCTGTGTCCACCTTCACTTAAGGCAAAAAGGAACTGTGCAATGTCCAAGTTGCCAAGATAACCTTACAGTATTCTTCTACACCAGAAAGTTAATGTATGAACTCAGAAATACATTGGCTGTGTTTAGGATTTCCTGCAGGGGCAACCACAGTCCTGTTCTGGATTTACTGCCTCAGCAGAGAAATCAGAGCACAGGCAAGGAATAGGTCACCTCCAGGCTGCAGCCTTATATAGAGTTTAAATGCAAAATTATTTGCTTTCTAACCTGAAAACTCAAAAGCATTCTGTGTATTTTAATCTAAATTCTAGGAGTGGATGTTCATTTGAATGTATGCAGTCCAAGATGACAGCTAAAACCAAAATCTCAGTGAAGAATGACTATTTCAAGCTCTAATTACAATCCAGAATCAAGCATAGTTTCATGTATACTGGTGGTTTTAATACCAGATCATCTTATATAATTTTGAAAATGATAATGACATAATTTTTTATACTTATACACAATTATCACTGAAAGTAATTAAGACATTTTTCAGTCCATTCAAAGGAACAATTCATGGGAAGTTGGTGTTCAGTATTATTTTACTACGTGTCTGAGAGACCCTGTATGACGGGCTTATCAGCGCGTCATGATCTCAAGCTAAAAATAAGACTGTGTTCAGGGCAGCTCTACAGCATCTCATTTCAGAAATTTCCATTCTCCTCAGCAGATGAACATCATCGGAGCAGGGAGAGCAGTTTGGCACACCCATAACAGAAAGTTTGCTAGTTGAGGGCTACTTGAACTACTGAAAGCTGTGTAAAAAAACAAAAACTTCCAAGGCCCAACCTTCAGATATCACCTTCTGCAGTCACTTACACTTGTGGTGTACAAAGCAAGAGGGAAGCAAGCATAAGGGGCAACAGAAAATCCTGTTCTAAGAAATAAGCAGATTCAGAGTGTTGTTGTAGTTTCAATATTTTATGTTTATATCCTACCTGTGTGCAGGTATCTTGCGATTCCCAGCAATCAGGATAACGTCACAGAGTTGCTGTTGCTTCAGGTAGCTCTCCATCTTTCTAAAGGTTTGCTCGGCATGGTGAACAGCCTGGTAGAATTCCTCAGAGCTACTCGAATCCATGTCGCAGTGAGGTGACAAGGGATGGCTGGCTGCTGACAGTCTGTAAACCACAGAACAAATTCCATGTTGACAAGATGTGACCAGTTGTCTAGATTTCATCACAAACTTCTAGAAGATGATATGAGTAATCACTGCATCCTTCCTAATTCTCATCACTAGACATACATGATGGAAAAATCTTACTGCACTGTAAGGGACAAGTTGTAAGTCTTTAAACACTGAAACAGTTTTTTGTTTTGTTTTGTCTTTTTAGCACAGACAGAGAAGTAATGCATTTCTTTCTTCTTTGATGAAGTTATTAAAAATATAAATATGAACAACAAACAAAATTTTGGAATATTCACATTAAGGCTAACAATGCAGCTGTGTCTTCATTATCAAAATATGATTGGGCTCTTTACATATTTTCATCATTTTAGAGTACAATTCTTTTAATGAATTATTTATTTTTCTGTTTCATCATTAATATGCATCCACAAAATAAAGGAATAACGGAAAAAGCAATCCTATTTTTCTGCTGACTCTTAGAGTGCCCACTCTAGTTCACTTCTTCAAATTCACATTCAATTTACACGAACTGAGAAAGAGAATTAAAACTCCAATTGACTTAATTTGTGATGCATTGGGAATATTTCCACAATGATAAATTACAAACCTATTTTTTAACCAAAAGGCTCATTAATGCAAACTTAGCCTGCAAAGATGTCTACAATTCCAAAAACTGAAAAAATATAGAAATGGGAGAAAAATGGAAATATATTTTCATTGTATAGCCATATTTTCTTAGTTCAGATTTACTCAGTTCAGCACTTCTGCTTCAGACCTTTACTGAAAATAAGAAAATGTACTAGCAAACACTAGCCCTTGAGGAAACTATGTACTTCAAAAAAATTCATGACATAGACGAGTCCTTTCTTTTACAAATATATAATGAGATTGTTTCAAATGAAAGCCAAAGGATTTTATACATCTTGTGGTGCTGAGAATGAAGCATTTCACAGATGATGCTGATTACATTTTTTACTTCAGCTAGATATATACAAAACAACTTACATAATCAGTAGAAGAGCACTGGAGTATCAAAGGACATATTTCAGTCCATCATATCAAACAATACCATCAATTAATTCAAACCAATCTCATTTTATAAATATTCTATTGAAAGGGAAATATTAAGGACCGTGTAAGTAATTTTGATAATTTACAGTAATAACATAGCAGTTTCATTATATAAAGTTTGAGTTCACGGGGTACCATATTCTAAAGAATTACATTATAGACCTATCAGATTACACAATCTGCACTCTTGGTACTGGAAACATTTGAAAAGTGCATAAGAATAACTAAAAAATCAGTTGTTAAAATGAAACAGTTGTTTAAAAAAAATCTGTAATATTTTTATTGACTCTTTATAGACTATAATGTAGTTTAGAAAAATAGTATTTCCTTTTGACATAAACCAGTGATTTATTTTTGTGTTCTTTTTCGTCCAAAAGTATTCCACATACTCTCCTACAGTTATCATATGAGGGTCCACAGGGGAGAGGAGGAAAGGCTGGTCCATCTTTCTGTCACAGTAATTGCTCTGTTTCATGGAATTCCTTTAAAGTATTTGGAAGCCTGCATAAGTGAAGGTGGCCTGCAGATAATTTTACACAGAAGCAACTCAGTTACCTTTGTATCTCACCCCCTGATCTGTGTCATATACAGGTACTAGAATAAGTTCACTTTTAAAATCATTACCCACATTAATGTCACTTGCATATAATTAAATTGGACCCTGAGAAATCATCATCTGTTTTAAATTAATCAATATTGCAATTTGTATGCTGGTAAGGTTACCATGTGTGACCCTGGGTGGTTTATACTGGGTATAAACTGAGAGTCTATATGAAATCGAACTGGCAAAACTTTATTAACCATAATTCATCAACAGAAACAGTTATGAATTGGTGATTTAGAAAGGAGCATTTCCTTAATTCTGTTATATTCACCTTGTTACACGTTCAAGTAGTTTATGCAAGATACCTCTTATTAGCTCACCCTAAAGAATAAAATAAATGTATTCCTTCCATGAGTGACATAATCTGCTTATGTGTTCCTGTCCTATCTGAATTGTTGAACAGAAATCCAAGTTTATTTTCATTTCTTTGGATGATCAACAAACCCTTACGCATAAAACTGTAATGACAGAGCTAGGCTCATTAGTATGGCTAGTGGGAAGAGATTTTAACTTTTTGTTTTAATTATTTTCCCTCAGTTTTATTGTCACCCTATGCATACTTCTTCAGTTTTATTACTGAAGAATTAGAATGACAAGTAATTCACAAGAAAGAAATCCGTGCCTAATAAATGAGGTTGGTAGGGTTAAACAGACACATTCCTACCCTTCCTCCAGGGAATTTAGAAGTGACAACAGCAACAGTTCTGAGAAATGAAAATAACAGGAATGAGCAGGTCTGAATGGGTTCATATTGTTTACTAAATCAGAACTTGGTCTAAGTCAGTTTACAGTTGAACAGATAAGGTACTAATCCTGCCTTTTGGCTATTCAAAACATGCTGCACTTTTCAGGTCAGAAAAACAGAAGTACCCTTCTAGTTTTTATGCTAGTTCTATAAAGTTAGATTGGGCTGAAATGAGCTTAGTCATTTTGTCTTTGAATCACTAGACAGCATTTGACACAAATTTTGCCCTCTTGCCTGCTTGCCGTTTATATACAACGCTTTCCACCCTCAAACTCATCAGTTTATCTGCCACTTATCAAGTCATTAAATGGCTACTCATAAACAAGCTCTGAAGGCCCCGCACATTTTAAATTACTGTCCTGAAAACTAGCATGTAATAAGCTTAGTAGAAGACAGTAAGATGATCTTGTATTTATTTTCTAAGAAAGCCCAAATAAAAAGTCTGCTACTGATCCTTTTTGAGGAGCTATCTCCTTTTCACTATAAATGCTCTGTCAATCACTACTTTAAATTCAGTCAGCAGCTTGTTAATATAGGAGCTAGTTAAAGAGCTTCAGAGAGCAAAGACCACTCGTTTTGTACCAGATCATGAAAGGCATGTATAGGTACTTATGAACAATTAGTGATATGAAAGCAATGTTTCCTGTTTGGCTATATTGTTTTTGTTGAGTTGCAGGCAATCTGAACCACATATTGAATGAGACGCTTGTTGATTGCATTCTGCAGGAACCCCAGCACAAATCCATCTGAAGAGTCTTTGAATTTTTCAAAACACTATTTAGCACTTTCGTACCTCAGAATGGATAGAAGGCCTATTCACTGAGCATGAAAGACTCCAGATGGGCTCTTCCCATAATCCTTCTTAATCGGCAAGTGCAAAATCTGAACTTACTGTGGGAATCTCAAACATTCATTTAAAAATTTCAAACGCAAAAGTGCTCAGACTAGAACACTTTTTATCTTTAAACAATTCAGTTAACAGTACAGAAATAAGAAAACAGAAAACCAAACTTTCAACAAATTTATGACTGTGCTACTGAAGGGTGATACTACAGGATGAGAAAACTAAAAGGGCCACAAAAATTATCAACACTGTAAATGACCAATAATCTCAAATGTTTCCTTATGAAATGGAAAACCAGAATGAATATGAAATAAATAGGAAAAAAAAACACTACAGCAACTTTGTACAGACTAATTTTCAGACTTCAGGATGCCATGTTGTCCTCAAAAAAGAAATGGTTTAAGAAGAACTGTTGTGGTTTAGCCCTGGTAGGCAGCTAAGTGCCACACAGCCAGTCACTCACTCGCCCCAGGTGGGATGGGGAGAGAATCAGAAAGGTAAAAGTGCAAGAACTCATGGGCTGAGATAAAGACAGTTTACTAGGTAAAGCAAAAACCACTTGTGCAAGCAAAGCAAAACAAGGAATTCTTTCACTACTTCCCATGGGCAGGCAGGTGTTCAGCCACTGGCAGGAAAGCAGGGCTCATCACACGTAATGGTTTCTTGGGAAGACAAATGCCATCACTCCCAAAGTCCCCCCCTCCTCCTTCTTCATCTCAGCTTTTACTGCTGAGCATGAAGCCATATGGTATGGGATATCTCTCTGGTCAGTTTGGGTCAGCTGTCCTGGTCCTGTCCCCTCCCAGCTCCCTGTGCACCCCCAGCCTGCTCGCTGGCAGGGCAGCATGAGAAGCTGAAAAGTCCTTGGCTCTATGTAAACACTGCTCTGCAACAACCAAAAACATAACCACTATTTTCATCAAAAATCCAAAACACAGCACTGTGTGAGCCTCTACAAAGAAAATTAACTCTGTTCTAGCTAAAACCAAGACAAGAAATGACAAGAATCCAAAAGCATTGAGGAGGAAATTCAGTCTTTGAGCCTTAAAATGGTGCAAACAGAAATTAAAGTTTAATTCTGAGGATCTACAGCATCTGAATATACGTTGCTTCTCTTTTCTGAGAAAAAGCATTTTGATTTGAACAAGAGTGCTATTCTCTAATTACCTTTTACTTCCTCCTTATTTTTCAAAGAACAGGTAAAACAGCAGTAAAATCCCAGTAAAATTGTGTGTACTGATTCCTCAATTTAACATCCCTTCAGCCCACTGTAAGAAAGCAGGAAAATGCACCCTGGCCAAAGGTCTCCTAGTTATTGATCAAGTTCACCTTTAAGACCTTTGGCCTTTTTGTCCATGTTTAGATTTATTGAAGTAGGACAGAGATTAATCCTCAGAAGATATATTGGGTAGATACTAGTTAGTACCCTAGTGTTACTATGTAGATATCCAGTCTGCTCTCCCCTACACCTTATACAGTTGTTCACTCAGACTTGATTATTGCTCACTGACTTTACACATGAATAGGCTATGACAGAAAGAATAGGAAAATGAAAACCCTTAGCTTACAATAATGATGACAGGAAGTTAAAGGGAAAATGCTAGGAAAAAAGGGACTTCATATTGAGCTTTAACTACCTGTAACTTTATCTCAGGAAACTGGAAAGTAACTAATAAAACTGCCACTCTTGAGTTGCAAAGGTCTGAATAAAGCAATAGTAAACATCAGTAGTTAAAACTGTATCCTGAATAGGTTTCTAAAGGAAAAACAAAACAAACAACAACAACAACACCAAAAACTTTGAAATAAGAGGGGACAGAATTCATATGACTTGAAACTATAATGCATTTCTCTGAGAAAACAGAGGCTTAGATTTAGAAATGGTTCTTATTCTGGAGGTGCAGAACAGAGTAGAACCTTATCACCATATAGAGTACTTTATGGAATACTTAGGTATTTTGCATACTGAATTGGAATATATTTCTCATGCCTTCTATTGAAGCCCTGGCCTCAAATAAAGAACTCTTTACTCAGAAAATGTCATATGATTTCATTGTTACTGGAATATGAAATCCTGCTGTATTTAACTTTTTTTTTTTCCCTTTTCACTTATGCAGGATTGATCATGCACAGTTATCCAAAAACAGTTCAGTGTCACTTAGTATATATTACTGGGCACAAATCAGAAGTACGTAGTCCAGATAATAAAAATCCAGATCTTCAAAAAGAAAAAAAAACAAAGAAGAAAAAAAAAAAAGCTATGGTTTTGCTATTTATAACTTGCAACAGTATAAAAGAAATACTCCATAAGTATAAATGCAGAAGTCTTCACACAAATCGTTCTCTAAAAACTGCTTACTGAATGCTTAGTAATCAATAAACTGTAGAATTGCACTTAGCAAATTGAGATGGACCTTCAAAAGTCATGACTTTCATTAGCAGTCATTTGCAAAAATGCAAAAGAGACAGTTTTATAAGGCCTTTAAACCATTTTCTTAAAGCAACTGTAGGGTTGAAGTTCTGTTTGCGATCAAAAGGCACGCTTTTCACTCTGCTACCAGCAATTATATATGCAACCGAGGGTTCTACCTGGAATTTCAGCAGATTGTTATAAATTTATTTTATACAAGACAAAGTTAGGTAGAAGTGCCAGATAATTAAGTATTAGGTAACCCAATTCAGCTCAGAGATGCATTATTGCTGTCTCAGATTCCTTTTCTATGCAAAAAAATATTTTTAAACAGGAGCCAGTGCAGATAACACATTTGTTATTCTACAGAAAACGTTGTTTCCTTCTAAAAGTAATCTGGGGATCAAAAGGTGATACTACAGGATGAGAAAACTAAAAGGGCCAGAAAAAATTATCAACATTGTAAATGACCAAATGCGTTACTACTCATAACACAGCTTATTCTTTGGACACCAGAAGGAAAAATAAAGACACTAGGGCATCTGTGTGCCTACCAAAAATATGTATCGTTCCACTGTTGTTCTGCATATCTGCGCACCTTCAGAGTATTACAAGCCTCAATAAACAAAATATTAGCTACTAGTTTATCATGTGACCTCAGACAAATTGACTGAGAAGCCCTTCTGGAAAACAAGGAGGACAATAAGAAGGGACCACTGTGCTATACTGACACTGCTTCTATGGAGAAAAACATATTTTCTTCTTTAGTAGATGACAGAAAAAAGTAGAAGTAGGGTTAGAGAAGAAAGAGTTTGTTCAGACTGTAATTTTTCCAGGTTACTAATTGTGGTGGTTTCACATTGGTAGGTAACTCAGTTATACCACACTGCTCTCTCACTCCCCCTCCTCAAAAGGGGGAGAAAAAAATAGGGAGACAAAACATGATGAAAAATGGCTAATGGGTTGAAATAAGGACAGGGAGATCGTTCACCAATTACTGTCACGGGAAAAACAGAGTCAGCATAAGGGAGATTAATGGAATTTATTGCCAACTACAACTAACTGACTAGAGCAGTGAGAAACTAAACACACTTTACTCTCCCAATCACCCTCTTCTACCTCCTCCCTCTGAGTAGTGCAGGAGAATGGGGAATGGGGGTTGCAGTCAGTCCATAATGCTTTCTGTCTCTCCTTCATGGTCACTCTTCTCCTGCTACTGCGTGGGGTCCCTCCCACAGGATGCTGTCCTTCCCAAACTGAGCTGAACTACATGGGCTGCCAACAGGCTGTAGTTCTTGAAGAACTGTTCCAATATGGATCCGTACCACGGGGTCCATTCTTCTGGAATGGATTGCTCCACCATGTGTCCCCCATCCGCGGCACCGCCGCGCAGAGCTCCTGCTCTACCATGGGCTCTCCATGGGCTGCAGGGGAAATTCTGCTCTGGTGCCTGAAGCACCTCCTCCCCTTCCTTCTTCACTGTTCTTGGTGTCTGCAGGTTTGTTTCTCTCTACTTTTTCTCACTCCTCCCTCCCAGCTGCTGTTGCACAGCAGTTTTTCCCCTTTTTTAAATCTGCTCTCACAGAGGCACAACCAATGTCACAAGCACAACCAGCATCACCTTGACAGGCTTGAGAGGTGGGCCCATGTGAACCTCATGAAGTTCAATAAGGCCAAGTGCAAGGTCTTGCACCTGAGTTGGGGCAATCCCAAGCACAAATACAGACTAGGTGGAGAATGGATTGAGAGCAGCCCTGAGGAGAATGACTTAGGGGTGTTGGTTGATGTGAAGTTCAGCATGAGTTGGCAATGTAAGCTTGCAGCCCAGAAGGTCAACCATATCCTGGGTTGCATCAAAAGAAGTGTGGCCAGCAGGTCAAGGGAGGTGGTTCTTCTCTGCTCTGCTCTCGTGAGGCTGCACCTAGAGCACTCTGTTCAGCCCTGGGGCCCCCAACATAAGAAAGACATGGCCTTGTTACAGCAAGTCCAGAGGCCACAAGGATGATCAGAGGGCTGGAACACCCCTCCTATGAAGACAAGCTGAGAGAGCTGGGGTTGCTCAGCCTGAAGAGAGAAGGCTCTGGGGAGACCTTATAGTGGCCTTCCAATACTTAAAGGGGGCCTACAGGAAAGATGGGGAGGGATTCTTTAGCAGGGAGTGTACTCATAGGACAAGGGGTAATGGTTTTAAACAAAAAAAGGGGAGATTTAGATTGGATATATGTAAGAAATTCTTTACTCTGAGGGTGGTGAGGCACTGGAACAGGTTGCCCAGAGAAGTTTTGGATGCCCCATCCCTGGAAGCGTTCAAGGCCAGGTTGGATGGGGCTTTGAGCAATATGGTCTACTGGACGGTGTGCCTGTCCATGGTAGGGGGGTTGGAACAAGATGATCCTTAACGGTCCGTTCCAATCCAAGCCATTCTATGATTCTATGATGACTCATTGGCTCCGCTCTGGCCAGTGGCGGGTCCTTTTTGGAGCCGGCTGGAACTGGCTCTTATCTAACATGGGGCAGCTTCTGGTCTCTTCTCACAGAGGCCACCCCTGCAGCCCCTCTTGCTACCAAAACCTTGCCACATAAGCCCAATACACCAATTAAGGTTTTTGTTTGTTTGTTTGTTTTTTAATATCTTTGACCTATTCTGCCTCTACATAGTCTTGCCATGCAACAACAGAGAAAAGATGCTGACAATCTTCTGGATTGTTCTGTCTTCCCCACATAGCTAGCAGTGAATCCATGGCTTTTTCAGCTTTGCATGCCCACATAGGAGTAGTTTGTTCCAGATGTTATTGGAAACCTGATCACTAACTTAAATGAATGTACCGTTCTCCTAGCTACACATAGACATACTTAAATGACTTGGAAATTTACTGGTATATTTTCCATATTCACATTTCTAACAGTCTTTTGTCATGTTGTATCTTGCTATCTGAATTCATTTATTTTTTTTAATTGTGGAGGATACAGGAAACAGTGAGCTTGCAAGTATAAAGCCCAGCAAGCAGATATTATGTGCATATAAGTCTACACGATTCGCTTGCCTGAAAGGAGGCAAACTATTCTTCCTTAAAAAACAGAAACCAGGAAAGATGTCAAAAGAGACATCAATTTTTAAATACGCACGCTATTGGAGAACAATTGAGAAGCTCAACAACCTCGATTCAGGTTGCATATTCAGGTTGGATATTAGGAAAAGGTTCTTCATTGAGAGGGTGGTTGGGCACTGGAACTGACTCCCCAGGGATGTGGGTACAGCCTTGAGCCTGCCGGAGTTCAAGAAGCGTTTGCACAACGCTCTCAGACATATGGTCTGATTTTTGGGTGGTCCTGTGCGGAGCCAGGAGTTGGACTCAATGATCCTTTGGGCTCTCTTCCAACTCAAGACATTCTATGATTCTATGATAACCTTCCTTTAAGTTATTCTCAGTAGTTCTTCTCTATTTCTCGCTCAAGTCTCAAGGGAGCCTCCTTCATCTAAGTACAGCCCAGCAGCTTTTCTTTCCTCCCCTTTCTTTCCTTTTAATATCAGAGAATTAGACAAAATTCCTACTGCAAGGAATCAGCTTAGCCTCAGATCAGGAGTAAGGTCACTGCTTCTTCAGACATGCATTCTTTCCTCCTCCCTCCCAGTCCCAACAAAATCATTGCGCTCTTTCACCATTCATATTCAGTTAATGAAGACTTTGACTCCAAGTATGAATAATAAACAAATAAATCTGTGCCACTGCAGAAATTAAATTCCTTATATTTGCCAGACTGCTTCCTTCCCCTTACTTGAAAAGAAAAGAAAAGAAAAGAAAAGAAAAGAAAAGAAAAGAAAAGAAAAGAAAAGAAAAGAAAAGAAAAGAAAAGAAAAGAAAAGAAAAGAAAAGAAAAGAAAAGGATTGTTGATTTGTTGATTTTGATTTATGGTCTCCAAACCTCTTATGGCAGACATATACATAAAACAAAAAAACCCTAATACATGAGTCAAGCATTCATAATGCGTTCACAGTGCATTCATACTTTAATTACCCAGTTGGTAATGCAATAGGGAAACACCATCTTCATTATGAATACAGAATTTTCATCATAAAACTTTTTTAATATTTTGGTTAAATATTTTCTAACATATTTGATTCACATTTCTACCAAAAGCTGAATGAAAAAGATTATTATGACTCTGAAATTCAAGCTTATAGTTTCAACTGAAACTCTACTTCCCCCCAAAAGTTGAAGTCCCAGTTCTAAAATATAACACCAAAACTATATTCTTTCTATATTGTTCTTAACACACATGCAATTTTCTGTAGTTTATTGTTATTCTTTTGTTTTGTTATAATAAATTTTATAAATTTTCCACTTTCTTTGATCCTATCCATTAATGAATGTAGCAACTAACAAAAGTTCATGAAGTAGCTGTTCATGGCAGTCCAAACCACCAGAGAGGTTTAAGCTGGATGAGAAAGAACGTTGTCTCTACTGTAGAAATGACACTGGGAGTTACTAGCTGGAAAGTCTGGGACAAAGGGCAAAGATTGTCATAAATGAGCCTAATACTGCTGCCCTTAGTAGTTAAACATTACAGGTTGGAGATGTATTGTCCTATCTTCTTGCAGATGTGAAGTACTCATGATGACTACTTATTCCTTTGGCTTAAAAGTAGCAGTAAGCAGAGAGGTGCAGGAAGAAAAACAAAAAGCAGATGCAACAGTGGAAATGAGAAGTGATTCCTTTTCCTTTCTTATCAGCTCAACAAATTATGGCACTGTATTTTGTACCACTGTGCACTATCAGCTGAGCAGCGCTAGCAAAGACACAAACTCGGGGACACAAAGCACAGAGTGCTACACTTTCCTCAGAGCCAAGTGGTTATGAGGGCTTATTCCAGACAATGATCTGCATTGAGCCTTTTCGAATTTCTTAGACTGCTCAAACATAATATACCAAAACTGTTCTCCTATTAAATTACCATAATGCTGTTATCCCCCAATGCCACCTTTTACCACGTGGCAAATGACGAACATGTTAGCACTTTATAATTCAGCTATAAAAAGTGGACTGAGTTTAAGCCTGAAGATAAAGATGAAAGGATACGTTATGCACAGTCTTAGTACCCATTGTAAAGGGGAAAAAAAATGTGAGCAGCTGCAAGACTGTCCTTCAGGTCTACAAAAAGATTCAGGTCATGTACCTGGTAGCAAAGCTGCTTCTCACAAATAAAAATAAACTTCCAGCGAGGCTGACTGCAATTGAAAGTATGTTTTTTTAAGAACTGACAATTTGATGGATAATAAAAGCTAGTTTACAGATAAAATACTGTATTAAAATTAATGTGGATGGGCTAACTTTGGTTCATTTAATAAATAAGAAATTCTGCTGAGCATTTCAGAATAATTCTTAAAAAAATAATCTTTATGCGCTGATTCTATTTTTGCATTTTTTCATTAACCAAATTCACATAGTCATGGATAGGATTCAGAGTTTCACTACGTATGATTTTAAGTCAAGTAAGTGAATACAGAGAATATAAAAAGGTGAAAGGCTACTAACTGAAAGTGACAAACTGTCTTTGATAATAGGGCCTTACCAATTTTTACCATCTGGATAAAATAACATTCACTGACAGTTTTATTATTTCAAATTATAAAAATATTATGATAGATGCAACTGTATTGTATTGACTTGAATTTCTGAATTTTGTCATTAAAATAATGAATATTAAACAGCTTACTTCCCTATACCATACAAGTACATGAAATATAAAACAGTAGAAATTTGAACTAACTAACTTACGTGCTGTCGAAGGCAGAGCAAATAAAGAAGATGGCTTCAGACAAGTATAACAAGGAACTGATATCAGGTAATATTTTAATTCAGAAGTTATGCACATAAAATAACTTGTGGTTTTATCACCACCCATCATTTATGCCCATACTTCCAGTCTTGTTCAACTTATTCATCAGTGACCTGGATGATGGAATAGAGTGCACCCTCAGCAAGTTTGCTGATGACACAGAACTGGGTGGCACAGCTGATACACCAGAAGGCTGTGCTGCCATTCAGAGGGACCTAGACAGGCTGGAGACCTGGGAGGAGAGGAACCTCATGAGGTTCAACAAAGGCAAGTGCAGGGTCCTGCACCTGGGGAAGAATAACCTCAGGCACCAGTACAGGCTGGTGGCTGACCTGCTGGAAAGCAGCTCTGTGGAGAAGGACCTGGGAGTCCTGGTGGACAGCAGGCTGACCATGAGCCAGCAATGTGCCCTTGTGGCCAAGAAGGCCAATAGGATCCTGGTCTGCATTAGAAGGAGTGTGGACAGCAGGTTGAAAGAGGTGATCCTCCTCCTCTACTCAGCTCTGGTGAGGCCACACCTGGAATACTGTGTGCGGTTCTGGGCTCCCCAGTACAAGAGGGACATGTTGCTACTGGACTCGCGTCCAGAGGAGAGCTACTAACATGATTAAGGGACTGGAGCATCTGTCATATGAGGAGATGCTGAAAGAGCTGGGCCTGTTTAGCTTGGAGAAGAGAAGACTGAGAGGGGATCTCATCAATGTGTATAAATATCTGAAGGGAGGGTATCAAGAGGATGGGGCCAGACTTTTTTCAGTGGCGCCCAGCAACAGAACAAGCGGTAACAGGCGCAAACTGAAACACAGGAGGTTCCAGCCGAATATGAGAAAACTCTTCTTTACTGTGAGGGTGACACAGCACTGGAACAGGCTGCCAAGAGAGGCTGTGGAGTCTCCTTCTCTGGAGATATTCAAAACCCGCCTGGATGTGATCCTGTGCAACATGCTGTAGGTGACCCTGCTTGGCAGACGGGCTGGACTAGATGACCTCCAGTGGTCCCTTCCAATCTTAACCATTCTGTGATTCTGTGATACTTCCCCACAAAATGAGAATTTTACAAATAACGGAACTGAAGATTGTACATTCAGAAACTGTTGAAGCAAAAAACACCCAGGAGACTCCTCTAATATCCTATGGAGGGGAAGCTTCCATACCTTTCAGACAGCTCTGCCTGTAAAGCTGTTAGCTGTTGATACCAGTGGTTTGTAATTCTCCAACAGCTGCAACTTCATAAAACTGACACCAGTACCACTGACATAGCACTATTCTATGTTAGCCCCATAACTGCTCCAGGAATAATGCAACTTCAGATCCTAAAAGAGCAGCCCCAGATTTACTAGTGGGATGGCCAGGAGAAGGAAGGGGAAAAAAAAAAAAAGAAGAAGAGAAGAGGTGTAGGGCACGCTCCATGTTATGGGACAGGAGAGACACTATTTTAGCCACAGCCACAGCCAATACCTTTAAAACTGCTTTTGCTTCCTGCCTTACAACAGTGCTGAATTTTCTGAATGGATGACTTACATTATGCCTGAGAGATGCTAGTGTCCTATGTTAACTATCTTGTTATGATAAACAGCTATATCTATATGAATAAACCAAGTAAATTAGCTGACATTCATTCAGAGTGTGTGCACAAGGATGCAGATATACAAGGATGCAGATATGTTTTTTATTAAGAGACATTCTCTTCCAGTATTTATTTATGATATAGGTACTTCATGCAAACAGAAATCATATATGTGAATGATGGTAGTGGCATATAAAAAAAAAAAAAGCAAGTATTTTATTAGTATTTAGCATATATTTCAATAAAATTACACTGTGTTACTATATTATTTGCTGATATTCCACAGCATAGGTAGAATGTCAGAACTTAAAATACCCTATAACTGTAATGGAAATCATGTCAAAGACCATGGGAAGCTGAAGCCTTGAAAAATCCCAGTTAAAATTCTGGTTAATTCTTAACCAAAATTCTGGTTAAGCACTCCACTCGGTGAAGGGGGAAATCAACTCACACACACATACACAACCACCCCACCACCATTCAGTAAGCTGTATGAATGATGCTTCAAACCATGTCCTGTTGCAAGTCAAGCTTTCAGGGAGCTTGCACTGCATTCAGTAGCAAGCAGCATATAATCTCTTCCTGCTATTCGTTACAGATCTGTAGAGTGTCACATCTTTGGGTGATGCTTACAGATTTCACAGTCTTGACATGCCTGCCTGCATCTGCAAACCAGTGGGAGAGATACATCTGAAATAAAGGAAAAAAGCGTATGCCATTTTGCCACCCTGTTTTGAATTGTCAATATATTTTTTGCTAATCTTGAAAACAGCAATTAAGATTGACAATTCAGTGGATCCTGTCTAAGATGAATTTGACAGATTCAGCTTCTACACTACAGGATCATTTCAACCCTGGGAACCAAACTGGCAAACAATTTAGGACTACGCAGTCTATAATGGCCAGCACTTGTTAACCCTGCACTTACCCAAGCTATGTTCTACACAGTATGTTCAATATGAAAAAAGGCTAATGTCTTTTTCATACATGCAAGCTAGCACAGAAACCTAGCCATTAATATTGTTTCAGTCTAACACAGTATTTGTAAAGGCAACTATTATCTACAGAGTCCGAAAACATGCAGTAAGAGTGATGTGCTAGACCTCTGAATTCAAAAGAAGGTAGACACACACAGAAGTTAAATACTGCCTTTACTATCTAAGCTTGTAGGTACAGAATATCCAACCAAAGCCACAATACTAGGTACAGTTACACCAAGCTACAGGGCAGCACATGGCATAATTAGTGTTCAACATACAGAACAGAAAAAGCATGACTTTTTACCCTAATCGTTACACTAACAGTTCCACATTATGTTTGTGATTTGAAGATTTTTTACATATTTATCCAAAATCTGACCTGAACTGAAGCACAAAACCTGGAATTCAGGTTTTCTTTCTGGTAAAGGAAAGTTAACTCTTGGTAGTCTGCTGCCTTTGGCTTAATTTTTCTTGAAAGATGAAGTAGTTGAGACACTTTCACTCTCTTTCTCCTCCACAGACTAGTTTATTGACTCCAAAGTGTGGAAGACCTTCCCCTCACCAGACACAGGTGGAATCAATTCCACAGTGTGAGCACTCTGACCACTGAGCTAACTACAAAAAGCACAGGGAAGTTAGACCTTGGTAATCAGTTTTTGCATAGGACATATGCAAAGGTGTTACAATGGACATGAATGTATTCAAGTATGAGATGCTCTTTCCTATGACTCCCAAGTAGATGTCACTTCCAGGAATACATATGAAGAAATGCAAGATTTAAGGAAAGTCATTTCTTTTCTTCACATGCCATATATTGCCTGCTTAGGACTCTCATCCAATATTTAATCCAGTATTCAACACTGCAGCAACAAAGTCTCCTTCAGAAGCTGAGTTGCAGTGATGAAAAAATAAATTTTTACATTTATGAACTATGTTTGTATCTACATTCAATTTAATGCATCACTGATGTACTGAAGAGAGGTCCTCAGTAGCATTTTCTAAAAACACTAAGATTCTTGCTTATGTTCCCAGTTTATTTCCTAGAGTCTCATATCACAGCAAATTTTTTTTTGAGGTCATTCTCATTCTTTTCTTTCCCACTTTTTATTCAGATTGAAGAGAAGAGAAACAAACAATAGGTCATATTTATAGAGGAAAAAACTATTTACACCTTTTGCATATCTTTGATCACTGTGGACGTAAGAGAAATTGCACACATTCCCCTACTCTCAAAGGTCAGCCCTAAAGAATGCCAGCAATAATTACTTAACTATATTTTATGTTCACTCTATATGGAATATTTATGAATATGAAAAAGTGAAAAACCTACAAAGTTTGTAGTCCCTTGATTTTCCAAGTCTATAGAATTGTAATAACCACTTCCAGCTCATTTAAGTAAAGCACACACCACTTCAAAATTAAGAATTAGTGACTAGAATAAGATTTATTTTATCCAGGATAACAATATAGGCTAAAAATAGGTCACTGTTTGCACCTCTAGGACTGCGTGCCTAAAACTCTACTTGATTTTTTTTAAATGTGCTTCCTTTTGCTGGCTGAATTTGTGCCTTGAAATACCAAACTAATTTCATTGCATATGGACTAATCTGAAGAGCCTTCCATTTCCTGATTATCTGAATGAGACCTAGTCTATAGAGAATAGCCCAGCTGTGAATTACAGAACTGTTCAAATAATAATTCAGACCTATTTTCAGCAGATTTTTCCTACTCATATATTTCGTTCACTTTTGAATAAAAATAAAATTCTAGTTCAACTAGACTTGAAAAGAAAAAAAAAAAAATTTCTCATCAGTTCACTATCAATCTTTAAAAAGGGATTTAAAAGATTACATCTTCAAGAACCTCTGAAGCCCTTAAAAAGCTATAAAAAACATCAAAAGCCAAATTCTGAGTAATTTCTCAAACTCTTTAGATTACTCAGTACTCAGTTTCATAGTTTTATCATGACTAATTCACTCAAAATAGTTAATGTGATAGTTAGGATCAGTATCTGTGGAAAAATATTTAAATACGACCACTGAATGTAGCATATAACTTAAATTATTTCTGTAGCTATACAACTTAGTAAAACAAAAAGAGACCTGAAAAAGTACAATGGTATCTTATACAATTGTTGGTCATGAATGTCCTTCTAAGCACAATACCAAACATTAAAATATACTGCATTAATTATATTCTATTATAATAATGTTATAAAAAATAACAGTGCATTTGAATATTTTGACTTATTAGTCTTTCTTGATCAATCTAATATTCATTGGAAAGGTGAAGATTAATATAAGAATAGAAAATAGAAATGTACTTTTAATAAAGCTACTTTAAAATCTCTATAACACTGCCTGTATTTTCATCACCATGTTAGAAAGAAAAACAGATTTTCATTAATTTCTTTGCCATTCTTTGGATAAAATGCTATTATAACAGCAAACAACCGAGTGCATTAAAATAAAAAATGTATAAAGGCAATGTAATATATCTTATAAACGAAAAATTAATGCAAACACATTACCTGATTTAAATGGAAAAGGACATTTTAAGGCCTATTTAAAAGAAAGTAATCTTCCTTAGACAAGTGAAGTTCTAGGAATACATTAGTGCTGTTACTTCACATGAGTTGGAAAAGGGAAACTTCGCCTTCTGTGTCTTCTTTGTATCAGCCTTTCCAGAGAAAGGTATTTATGACTGCTTTCTGGGCTTATACAACCAAAATCAGAAATAATGCAAACAAGTAGGTACTACAGTCTTTTAGAGTTGTATTTAGATTGATTTACTTTTTTTATTGCTTACATTGGTTTAAATGGAAGTTGAGCATCTGCATTTTCTATTCCTACTTCAAAGTTCTCAAAGTTCTGATGCTAAACATTTGTTCTACATATACAAGATAGACATAACTTCATTTAAATTGCTTTCTCAACAAATCAAACATGATTGATAGCTCTTGAAGAAGAGCTATACTGAAGCTTGACTAAGATTTTTCTCCAATCACTTTAAATCTACTCAAGCCACAGACATAATGGTACAATAAAACTGCACTCAGCATAAGGTGTATGTAGGAGCAACAAAACCGGTCATAATTTCATGCCTGGCTTCACTGTGTTTCATGTAGAGCCCAAATGACTGCTTTACGGTAGGATACCTCTGAGCAGTCTTGTAATGTGTAAGATCATTGGCATTATTCATTTCTTGACTTAAGTTAGAATAGCTGTAGGGCAATCTGATTTCAGCGAACCCGAAGTGGTGGTTTCAGCTCCTTGGGTTTTGTTGGTGTGTAGCACAACCTTAGCCACCAGAGTACTCCACCATATCCGGAAATTGAGGGGTGAGGCGGTGGGCTAAAACAAAGAAGAAAATGACATTGAACAGGAATTCCTGCCATTAGTCTTAAGAAAAAGAAAAAGAAGAAAAAGAAAAAGAAAAAGAAAAAGAAAAAGAAAAAGAAAAAGAAAAAGAAAAAGAAAAAGAAAAAGAAAAAGAAAAAGAAAAAGAAAAAGAAAAAGAAAAAGAAAGAAACAGAAAAAAAAACAAAAAACAGAAAG
>VXAL01019932.1:0-10837 GCA_013399475.1 Chauna torquata
AAAGCTCTCTCCACAAGTCCTGCACCGTGATACAAAGAGATCTTTTGTTTCAATATATCCCTAAACACTGTTCATGTAAGTCACGCTTGAACCTGCAGGTGAAAGATATTGATCAGGAACATCAGATTTGTCAGTAAAAACAAGTTATTAAAAAAATCCTATAACTGTTTTTTCTTGTTTTTCAGATCTAAAAGGTGTTATTTTGATTATTTTGGTTGTATGAATATGTGGTAGGAAGACTCCAGCTGAATATCCAATATTGTTAATAATGAGGAAAGTATAATCTTCATAGTTGAAGCACTTTATGAAACAGTCTTTATCTGGTTTGGTTTTTTGGTTGGTTTTTTGGTTTTGTTTTTTTTTTTTGGTCTCTCCTTTAAATTAACTTCATTCAGTACCTTGAAGTCATATGCAACTCCTTTCACAGCCATGCTTAAAGAGGAAACTTTTTGAGCTCTTCACTACATTATATGGTATACTGCAACAATTTTAGCAAATTTCCATATCATAAAACAAAACAAAAAAAGAATTGTATTTCCTTGTACAAGGAGTCATCTCGTATCAGTGCTACCTTTTGCATCTCTTTATCAAGCTGTAGTGCTGTCTGATGGTAACTGTTGAAAAAGTGATTCTGACACACTGTCTTTTGACTACAAATTAATGAAGTTTGAGCTGAGAACTCTGAAAATCACAGACCACAATTCTTCCAAAGATCTGCATTTCTGAAGAAATATCTTCTCTTTAAAGAAAAAGAAAAACAAAAACATGCTAATGCTTTCCTTGCAACCTTAGTCCAGAAATGAATAGTCAAAGTTATATTATGAAATTATATTCAGGCATAAGTGACATAGATAATAATTTGAATTAGAAAAGAAACTTCAATACTCCATCCTTACAAGTAATGCAATAGCCACACATACACATGTACATACTCAGTCTGCCATCTTTCCCATCTCCCCCAGAGAAACTTTCATGGTCAAGAGAAGTTTTTTCTTTTTATGATGAGCAAGGCCATTTAAATCTTTCACAATACTTAAAATAAATAAATACACAAATTATGATACTGCTAAGTATCACAGTATTGTTAAATCCGCTTGAAAAAAAAGTCAGTGAATTTGAAAATAAGGCACTACAGAGAGAGAGCAGAAGTCTTTCTCCCTCTAAATTACTGTTCTGTGGTCTACCCCCTGTTCCTGGGGCGTTTCACATCACCATGAAACTTATGAGATAAGGTGGCTGCAGGTTCCCTTGCTCTTTCCCAATGCCTGGTGATAGTGTTCTGATCCTCCTCGTAAAATACGCATAAAATTTTGCTGTTAGGTTCCATCCTCCAGGACAGCTATCAGCACATCCCTAGGAGACCCACATTCCAAAAGAGAGCTTTGATTTATTGATGGAGCATTTTTTAACTGAAACAAACATTAACTGGAAAGTGCACAAGCACAAAGAAGTAATTGCAAGTTTGGCTGTGATCTGTAGAGAGCTATAACTGCAAGCGTTCAAACTAGGAGTTACAATTCAACTGCAAGGAAAAAAAAAAATTAAAAGCATCAGACAGATGACATGCCAGGCCTCACACCCATGCCTTGGCACACACTCTTTCTTAAGGGTCTAACCAGAGCTCCAAGCTTTTCCCATGATGCAAAAATGATCAATAACACACTCAAGTTTAAGAATTTTTCTCTTGAAAGTGGTTCAGGTAGACATTCCTTTTAAAGATCCATCAACATAAAACATCTTTTCTTCCTCTAATCTGAAATTAAAGCTTGGATCCTGACCCAGAAGAAATAGGTTTGCTGTAAAATATCTGAAAGCTAATGTAATATTTCTTTAATGAATACAAGTCTTATTGACTGGGGGAAAGTAAAACACAATATGAATAAATTTGTGCCTGTTCTGACTATGCGTTTCAGTGCTAATGCTGCACAAGATAAACCAAAACGGTATTTGGGGATAATTTGTGCCTTTTTTTTTTTTTTCCCCCTCATAATCCAGAGGTCTAGTTTTATTTCTGTTTAAAATCACAGCACAGGAGACCTGCGTAGCTCAATCACTGTTGATACGTACCTCCTTTGTTTCTGCTGCTAGTACATGACAATTTGGTGATACTGAAGGACAAGGGGCAGAGGAGAACCAAACTCTTTTCCCTCTGTGTTGGGCTGACCTTGGCTGGCTGACAGACACTCTCCCAGCCACTCTTTCACTTCCCCTCCTCAAGAGAACAGTGTGGTTCCTCTACACAGGCTGCAGCATCTCCTCCCACCCTTCTGAGTTTGGTGTTTGCAGATTTCTTTTTCTCACAGTTTCTTTTTCCCCTTACTCCAAGGAAAAATTTTGCACTGTCTTACGTGTGTTTTCCCAGAGGTGTCACCAGCTTGGCTGGTTGGCTCATCTGTGTCCTGAGGTGGGTACGCGGGAGCTGGCTTGAAATGGATGTATCCAGCATTGTGACATTAGCAGATTTGGTACTAACACACGACCAAGGAATAAACACACAAAACTGAAGACTTTTACTCATCTCTGCCCCTTTAAGGATTTTCTGCATTATTTAATGTCATCTTCTGTTGTACACATTAAATTTTCTCTTAGCCTTGCCCAGGATGACTACAGCTATCAAAGTGCCTGGAGCTGAACACACACGTCTGCATCTAGACAGCTAATGAAACAACCACGCTGCCAACAGAAGTTTTTGCTTTGATGCAAAGTCATTTATTTTCCTCAAAATTTTAATTCAGCTTTTTGGGGTGTTTAATTATGGATCTGATTAAGGCACTACGTTTAAATAATTTGGCCCAGCTAACTAGAAATTTGGGAATATTTCTTGAAGTTGGTGAATGTACTGGAAAGATGGGAAAGTCCACAGTTTTGATTATTTGACTGTTAAATTCTACCTCATATTATGAGGCTCAGACTGTACAGTCCTGTCACTTGTATAAACACAAAAGAGGATGCAACATGTGAAGTTAAAGGCTAATCCCATGAGAATTATTGGAATGACTTTGAAGTGAATAGAATTGACACCAGATGAAAATGAGCCCAAACTTTAAAAATACAAATAAAGTGTACTAAATAGTGGTCTCATTTCATTGTCAGTATGTATGCTGTTAAAACAAATTACCGCTTGTGTTGCAAGGAATCGTGCTCTTTCGTCCTATGGGATGCAAATGAGATACCTGCCTTTGGAGAATTATTGAAATCTGATGACAAGAAGCAGATGAAGTAAGATGCTCTTAGCTTAATAGTGGCTATGACATGCATCTGTATAAGAAATTGAAGATGGGTGAAATCAGCCTTACTTGCTGACAGATAAGCCTCAGCCCATTCTAATACTGAATCCCCTTTTCACCTCTTTTCTTACTGGAAAGATAGTTGCCCAAGCTAAGACATCTTATTTTCTAACTCTGTGGAAGAGCTGGTTTTTTCAGCTGGTGGAGTAACAGTAATGTTGATCATGCAAAAACTGAGAAATGTACAGTATGAAAACTTTTTTTTTTTCCAAAATATGATCTACTGGATAGATATTTTAATAGCTGCTGTCTTCCATTCCCATTAGAATCAGTCAAATTCAACTGATTACATTATTGTGGAGTCCAGCTTTTGACTCCCTGGTGACAAAAGCCATAATAAACAAACAGCTGGGGTATTCTCTTCACTCAGAAATTACCTTTGCCAAGAACGCTTTTGACTATGAAAGCAAGCGTGTGCGCGCACACACAGATGAGGGAAAGACTGTGAAAATCATCTATAAAAAGCTGTAAACTTTGCTCATTCCTTCTTTTAGGATTTTCTGTCATGGTTATGATTGTACTGCGGAAGCAACTTGTAGAGCACAACCGAGCTTAGCATTGACAATTACAATTCTCTCAGTTATGCACGGAAACAACCAAGAGTACAGAGATGCAAAACAAATTCCCTAAGATCATAAAAAGCAGCTACAACATAGACGTCTGTATGCTGATTTCCACAACTCATTCATTCTCTCTCTATTCCTAGGAAAAGTGGATTTAGCTACAAGGTTCAAGCCTGTGGTCCAGCGCACAGTTACTACTGTATGTTTCTCCAAGCACGTAGGACACAAAAAAGGACTTATTTTAGAAAAGATGCAGGTGCTAGAGGCTGCAGTCATCCAAGATCAAAGGAGAACCAGGAAGGAAGGAGAGAGAGAGTTAATGTAACCGGTGTGGTAATCCTGCTGGTGCATTTTAGCAACAGTATCTCAAATGAGCTAAGCATAAGCATAGCAGTCAAGACCAAAGAAAAGATGGCAGGATACGGACATGGGTTCCTAGGAACCAGATTTAGCCACCATTTCTGTATAGTCAAGAATGAAGGTTATGGCAAAGATGACATCCCAGGAATAGGTCTCAGAGGCTGAAAGTTGATCTCTAGCAGGAGGGGTGGGGGGATAGATGTAGCCAAGATGAAGGGCTCACCCCAAAATGTGCTCTGAAGAAATGTCCAGGAATAAGTGGCAGACAGGGCAGTTTCAGTGAAGTATGTAGGAAAAGATTGAGTTTGGAGAGAATACAAGGTGAACATGAGGGCCAAGAGCTACAGACAGCAGTCATGAAGAGGTCATTCAAGGAATTCAGAGGTCAAGGAGAAAGTGGATAGCATTAAGAAATGGAAGGGTCAAGAGTAAGCTTAAAATGCCTATGATCACAGTGTGTTTTTACTGGGAAAAGAAGAAACTTGATTGGAAGGAGTTTGTTGGGATGAACATGAGGAAGAGAAAAGTAGACAGTAGGTTAAGCTTATTAGGAGTTTTATGGACATGCTTTAAGACCTTCTGCCCCCAAAGAAGTTACCTTTTTCATAAACAAGAACTTCTTGCACAGCCTGGGACTTCGCAAAAATTCAGTCTTTGTTAGTATATGGATCAAACCCACAGACAAGCTTCGAGTGTGAAATATCCCAACCGGCTTGTAGCACTCACCAACCTTTAGACAGAAATAATAATAATGTGGTGAAATGGGATATGCCATACACCATCTGGCAGCTGTGCAAACAAGAAGAAGAACCCTATGAAGAACATTATTACACGTTTGGGGACCTGCTGATTACATTGTGTGTCTAAAGTTAGACATTTTGGTGTGTAAAACTTGAGAACAGTCTAAATCGTGGATAATTTAATAGGTTGCACATGGACTTCACCTCTAGTTTATTCATTCTTTTGTATTTAGCAATACATCCCTTCTTAAAAGGCTGTCTTGCTTTTATGGTGAATAGCTTAAAGTGCTGCATATTTGAAATACATGAAGTTGTAACGAATAATCATCATTTTTCTAGAACAGTAGGAATGTGCATAGTAGAATGGTCCTATCAGGATTGTCAGTATTGCCATACAGCTAGGAGTTCATATTTCAAATTAATATATCACCTCTGTAGCTGGCAAATCCTCTTTCCCTTTATAGAGACCAAGGATTTTTTATTCATGTCTTTTTATCTTCACTTTATGAAGGAGAACAACAGAAAGTGATTAAGGAGAGTGTGTTAAGGAAAAAAAAAGCTCTTTAAACTAGCAAGCTTATGGATTTTGAAGGACTGCCAGGAGAGTCATTAACGGAAAATATTCAAAAGGCACTTAAACTTGTTCTCTGACTTCAATAGATTTGTTTCTGTCACCCCACAAGAAAACAGAACAACAGAAGTCTCCAGCTTGCTGCCTGGCTGCTTCTCCGTGTTCAGCAGTGCATTCCAATTACCCACTCAGGCCCTTCTTCGCTGTCGGTATTCTCTGTCCTGCCCCTGCTCCATCCAAGAAACATTCATCTTTCCTTTACCTATCTCATGTTGACTATTACTGCTACTTGAAGCCCAGAGTTTTCGCTTGTCCTTTACATCATCTCTGTTACCAGGGCTCTGTACTTCATCGGACATGACTTGCATGTGGTCCCCTATGCATTCCTGCATTCTTTTCCAATCTCCTCTCACTGCCTCATGCCAAATTCCTCTTCTCTCTGAAATGCCGCGAGGCGTACATCATGCTGGTACTGCAGCAGATGGTGCTTCGGAGAAAAGGGATCAGGTGCACAATTAAGATGGACAGATCTGAAATTGCAGCTTGAGATTAAGTTTTCCAGATATGGAGACGATGTTTGTATCAGGTGCCACCTTAACTTGGAAACTAACCTCAAGCACTGTGAACCCACACTCCTACTAGTAAGTGGCCATAGTATCACTGAGAAGAAATTCTTCCTCCTATTTCCCCTATAAATGTAGGAACATTATCACCTAATATTGATTCACTTAATTTTTCATGACGTCTCAGGACAGCAAAGCATGTTATTTCAGAATCAGTGGAATGACCGAAAATTAATTTTCTGTAGATTTGTCTCAGGTCTTCTACTTCATCCCCACCGCAATACCTTTAGATCCTTTGTACACCTCCTAGCATAACCCTATGTTTCTCTGCCTCATCCCATCCTTCCTGTGATTGTCATAATCCTAGCTCTCTCCTGTACATCCCTCCACCTCTTATATGCTCCTAACTCTCCTTCCATGACTTCTGTCTAAAATTTTGGGCTTGCTGCCTGGCTTGGCTAAGAACAATACGTGTTGCTATCACTCCAGCCCTCCACATACTGATCATCCTGATGGCCACTGCCTTGCTTTTGCCTAGTGTGGACATCAATTTAGTCCCTTCTGATCCCAGAGGTTGACTTCCACAAAATTCTGTCAAATTTGGCATTAGGAATGACTGCTTAAACCTCATTTCCTTAGGAAACCAGCTAAAACAGTTCACTTCCTTTTTTAAACTGGATTAAATAACTGCAAGATGGATGGTGTAGCAGCCGGACAAATATGACCTGGTCAAGAATGGCACCAGGGTTCACAGGTGCTCCTTTCAAAGGCTGGGGAAAATAGCACACAGCATTGACTCATCTTTCAGCCCTCACAGAGTCTCCTAATTGCTCAGTGAATTATACACCCCTGCTTGATATGCCCTCCCTCCTCTAACACCTTCTTCACTCATGCATTTGCATGCAATGCCTACTTGTCAACATTCACCTAAAGTGCCTATAGTAACAAATATAAAAAATAACTCCTGCTTCCATAGCATCAAGGACTGACTCCTCTGGGGGTGGACTACAACATATGAATGACAGAATAGCAAAACATTTTAAAGTCCCAAATAATGAATGAACCTCCTGTAACAATCAGGGTAAAATTACAAGTAATGAAATATCCCCTGGCAGAAGAAGGGACCTACTAAAAGCCGGAAAAGAGCTGAAATTGTCTGACTGTAAAAGTATTTTTTGACACAACACAAGAGGTGGATGTAGCAGAAGCAAATTGCAAGTTAATTGACACAGCACTGCTCTCATTAGCCCTTAATTTAACTAGGAAAAGTACTCCTTTTTTTGCTGTGTAATGGATTCTTTTAAAATACATAGAACGCATAGTAACATAGCTTTTCTTCCTCTGCATTCAACAAAATAAATTACATTTGAAGTTATCTTCTTAGTAGTTCTCAAAGTCTAACATAATATCCAGTCAGAATATTGAAACCAAGGATCCGAGCTTTTCGTGTCAGTCTAAAAGATGGAAACAATACTCAACAAAATGCTGATTATAACACACTGTTGAAAACAAGAGAAACACAGAGTTTGTACATTCAAGGCTGAAAAACCCAGCAGTTTTGATTCCTCATATCCTTTCAGCAAAAGATTTCTGAGAGGTTACAAATCTTAATTGACCATAGCAACACATGTCAGGAAAGGTAAGTAGTGTCATTCCTATGCCAAAGAGGAAAAAAGAAGTACAACAGGAAGGAGCAATAGGTCAAGCCTGGAGAGCATGAAGGCCTGGATTAGAAGGCAGGCGTTGCTGGCTCTCAATCCATGCTTAAATCACTGGTGCTACAACAACAACGAAAAAATTGTTAAATTTGATTGAATTTGAGAGACCATTCTATAATCAATCATGACAGGGTTAATTCTCTTAAACTCTCACCAGCAGATGCTAATGTGCCCTGGAGTACATCCATGATTCCAGGATAACTATGGATGGAAATCTCAAAAAGCAGCTTCAAAGTGAAGAACTGTGCAGAACCTGATTATTCTAGCTCCTTTCACCCTGCTCCCCAGCAGAAAACACCTGAAAGGGAATCTGTATCCCATCTCTTACAGTATTAAGGCACCAGCTGAATGCTAGACATCTTTTTTATCCTCACTCAGTCCCTTCTGACCTTCAGTTGTATCAAGTGTCTATTGCAAGTTGGTCTCCTAAATATTTACACTGTACTTTCCAGTATCCAGCTACTTTGAGCTCAACCCATTTTGAACTAACTCTTCTTCTGCCAGAGGAAAAGCAAAATAAAACAAACAGCAACCAGAAAGGAAAAACAAGGGGGGANAACACACAAATAATACATCTCCTACCAGGCTTCCACCAATTTCTGGGGAAAAAAAAAAAAAAAATTCCTTACTTCAAAATGAGCAAGCACTCAAAAGCCTAATGTCATCAGCACCTAGGTCCTATAGATCTACAAAAAAAGAAATGGGTAGAGAACTTGGAGAGAATGAGAAATTCTGGAAGAGAAAGGCAGAATTTAAATGATAGAATTAAATTAGAAGTGGGACATAGGAATATCAACTCTTATCTCCTTCTGGTGGACTAATGGGAATGAAACACGTCTAGAAGTGGAAGGACCCACCACTTTTCCCCCCAAAGCACATGCTTTGTCTCCTGTTCTGGAGAGATAACCCTCACAGTGTTCAAGTTGCTTTTCCCCACTCATCAGTAGGCAGTAGGGGTTTTTCACACAAAGCATAACTCATGAAAGTAAATGAACAAACTCCTAAAAAACTGAAATCTCCTGGAGCGAACACACCACAGCATGATAAGCTTTTCCATACTGATTGCAGTAGGTCTGAGAACCAAATGGCTGGGGCTGTTTAAAAATAATTCCCTGAACAGAAGTCACAAAGTTGCTTTTCTAAGGTTTTTCGAACTTTCTTGATTACTTTCCCTCCATGGCCATAACAAATATAAATCCTCCCTACGATACAACAACCAGAGCACCTACACGCATGCTGAGCAGCTGGTCAGCAGCTGCTGGGTGGGATTCCCGAGTTAAGTCCGGTCTCCTTCAGCTGAAGCACTATTTGGGGATGCTGTCTCCTGTCCCTGGATATCTATTAGGAAACTATTGTACTTTTAATCATCTTTGAGACTTCAGCTTAATTTTTAACTTTGGTTAAGACTGGGCAATGAATTTCAGAATTGTTTGGGATGTGAGAAGAGACAGACAGGATGGGACAGAAAACTAAGGAAACTTCATTTCCATGGGACACGTGCCTAAAAACACACTGCCTGGGAAGCTGGGTCCAGAACATAAGGCTAGAGTTTGGGCTCTGCCGCAGCTGGCATTAACTTAAGAAACAAAACAAAAAGGCAACAACCCCTTCTACTCCTCACAACTGAAAAGCCAATTATTCTCAGAACAAAATAATAATAAAAAAAAACAAACAGTAGCATAGTTACTCATTTTCTCCAAACAGAGAGAAGACTCTCGAAGGATCCTCATGGTTTCACACGCTCTTTCTTCAAATAACCTATTTCAATGTTTCTGTCACGATGCTTTTTTACCTTTCAAAAGGTGATGGTTCTGGGCATGTCTGTCTGTGCGAGAAAGACATGCAGTGAATGAATCCCTAGAGCTAAGTAAAGTGTCTACTTGAACATGTTTATCATATTTTTATTCATAGAATCAAACAAACAACTGGTTGACTGGCATCAAACAGCACAATTTAATAAATGGAGAGGTGTGAACTTCTAGAGTTTCTTCAGAAGTAAATATTTTCATTTCAATTGCACTAAGGTCAGTAAAGCATAAATCTAAAAATATGCCTCTAATTAAGCGATAAAACTAATTGGATCTGAGTTTATTTCTGATAATAGCCTGCACTATTGAGATAAATGGCTAGTAAAAGCTGAGGGAAGGATTGCTCTTCTTTAAGCTCTCATTAAGCCTCAAGCTCTGATTTGGCTTGATCGCAACACTGTTTTTAATGTTTAAGGTGTATTGAAACAATAGAGACTACCTTACTTTCATCAGTTAAGATGATGTTAAAAAAAAAAAAAAAAACCACAAGTGAGCTGATACATGTCCACCACTTGATTCCCAGGCTGTATTTTGGTAATCCAAGTGCTGAATGAAAGAGGACCTGTTGAAATACACAGAGACGCTGTCCTTGCTGCAGTTTAATATAAATGCACTGACATTTTTTTTCTGGTGAAAAAGAGATTTAAAAATATTAAAATGCTAAACTTTATAGTATAAACTAGAGTCAAAAAAATAGCTTAAGTTTATTTCTTTAAAGTGCACTGCTTCTTGTGAAAAATTTAACTGTTTTCACTTAGGAAGAACAAATAAAAAGGCAGTAAGAAAGCTGCTCCAGCTGCTCCAATTAGTATTTTGCTTAAGGACATATTTCACTTCAAGTACACAAACGGTCTCATTGACTTTGCTATTGAAGTATCTCACTGGATTGCATCAAAGTGCTAAATACGTTGCAGAATCAACTCCTAAATCTCTAGGTGTAACAGCAGGAAAGAAAACACGAGTGAGAGACCATAGAACTGAAGCAGAAATGTCTGCTGAAGTATGAAGCATTGGCTCCGAGAAGTATAATTTTCCCAGAGGTCTCAGGAAGGGGTTAACTCAGATGGCAAGCAAAGATAATTCAGATGTCAACATAGTTAATTATTTAATTGCTCATAAATGCACAATTGGTGCAGATACAGCTATGAATGACAGCTCATTCCTGAGACAAAGCTGAGGGGAGGGAGAGTGGCTTTGGAAAATATTTTGAAAATTTCTTCCTCGCCA
>VXAL01019932.1:10863-60720 GCA_013399475.1 Chauna torquata
GGAAGAAAAAAGAAATCAACAACATCCTTTTACATTATGTTCAATAAAGTCTGATCAGCAGCAGCTATACATTTCCTGGAGTAATTACTTTTCCCCACGGGTTTACCACTCTGAATGAATTTATCCAGAATGTGATATACTGTCCTTTCAGACGCTTGTTTGGTCTGATTTTCAACCACAGTACATCTAAGCTGATTAAGGAAAATATTCCACACTGGTGGAAACGATTTTTACAAGCATTTTTGTCCTGAACTGAAGCAGGAATTTTCTAGTTTCTTGGGAAAAGCAGTTTTTTAAAATGGTGTCTGGCAATGCATAAATAAAATAAACATCTAATTTTCAGAAAAAGTGAAAGAAGTAGAAAACTGACATTTTTCACTTCTATAATATCCATGACAGAGACAACTCAGTTTCTCTTGAACAAGCCAGGCTGAGAGAAAGTACCTGGCTATCTGTACTATAGTGATTACCAAACACTTTTAGCACTACAATTCGTTTTATTATGGTTAGCAGACCATGGTTAGCGCCACAATGTAGGACATATTATACAAGCATTCTACAATTAACAGGTCATATTGACAGACTCATTAAAAAAAACCTACAGATTACAGACTTTAGGCTGATCTAAAATACAAGTATGATTTGTTGCAAAATGCTAACTCGAGTTTTTAAGTTGCCACTTTGAAGTGAAATAATCATCAATTTAAAAACAATTTTAAAATTTCAAATGAAGTGGCATCAAGTTAAAATAGAAAACACTGTTCAATAATGTTCAGGATGTTCTTGAGTGTGCTAAAAACATTCCTATTTGTCTGCAAAATACGTGCTTCCATAAAGCTATGTATTTCATCAGAATTTTCATCAGAAAAGTTGGACAAAAGTTTCATCTCTAAGAATAGTACAGTCATCTCACTTTTGGTTTGATAAAATGAGAAATCAGGTTTCCCCTACAGGAATGGCTAGAGAATGAGAGGAGGGAAGTGGCTCACTCCGTGCATCCCTCAGACTCAGCAGAGCTACCTGCAATATTCCTCTTTACAGCTCAGTCCTGTGTTTCTTCCTGAGAAGAGAAACATCCAATATCCAAGCAACAATATCCAAAGTAAAGATCAGCCTGAAAACACCTTTTCTGTATAGCTAGTACTGACAATCTGGTTAATAAGATATGACTACTTTTATTATTATTATTATTATTCCTGCATATGAAACAAGCAAGCTGAGAAGAAGGCTCTCTCTTTCCACATATTTATGTATTACCAAGACCCTTCAGTGATCAGACCTGTTCTGCTTTACCTTAGCATACCAGAGAACGCAACCAAACTTAAGAAATACAGTATACCAAGTCCCACAAAAATATCAAGAGGTTTTGTATTTAAAGCCCTCCACAGGAGGATCAGGGGGATTTTTCCTCAAGAGACAGATTATTTTTAAATGAACAGGTAGTCTGATATAATTTAGGCATTAATAGGTCAAAAAACATGGCCAAAATGTAAGTATTTTTGTTGAAGGCTTTCTTTAAGAATTGAATTTCTAACACAGATAAGCTTTTGTGAATACTTCCTGTTATCTCATTAGTATGTTTTCTGACCTCTGGACTTGAAAATCTCTTGCACAGTCTGGATTCCTAATCTTGTTTAAATCCATTTTTAAATGCAGAATAACTGATTAGCCAATGTCCTTTGTGCTACATAACCACACGTTTCATACTTTTGTACTGAAAAGTGTCATCCATCGCTTTTTCTCTGACCTTGCACTGAAAAAAAGCATAATGCAATAATACACTGTGTATTTTTACTGCAAATTCAAGGACTTATTTTTTCCAAAAGTAACATAGAATAAAAAAAATAAAAATAAAAAAAAGCTCTTCTCTCTAAAGATTTTTTTCTGGACTACTTAGTGGAACATCATATTTCTTACATATCTGAACTGAGATGATGTCAAAGTGTGCAAGTAGAACAACAAATAAAGTTCCTAACTCCATTGTGATGAAAATCTGTCCACATAGGAGAGAATCCGCCTGCTGAGTTTAAGACATGTTTTCTAGAAACCTCTTTTCTTTAAATTACGACGCCTGTTAACGTGTACTGCGTGTGCAGATTGCACAACGCTTAATGTTTTAAGTAACAGAGATATTACAACAGGATCATAGACTCATGGTACTTTGTATTGGTTTCTCTCAGCATTCAGGTGAAAAGAGATTCAACCTCTACTTTATATATTCTATTCAACATAATTCAATAAATGAGATGATTTGAGCTAGGCAATATATTTTTCCCCCTCAAATCTTAGAATGTCTAAACATTCCATAATTTGATTTGTATCTTGCCACATAGCTTGAATATTGTGAGCACACTCCAAGTATTTCTGATGTGAAACATATTTAGAAAGAGGAATGATTGTAGGACAGATTTCTCATGCTTTGAAGCCACGAGTATATCATTCAAATTTTCATGGTGGTTACAATGCAGGGAGAGTTGCACTGAAACTAGTTTCAGATGAAAAACTATGAAAACTGGCTTCACTTCTCTTGTTTTCCATTGTGTTAAAGACTGCTTGCTGCAATTACTAGGACTTTGGGATACATTTTTTTTTTTTCTACTGAATTAAGGGAAGCTAATTTTGAGGCACTGCAAAGTAGAAGATCAACATTTAAGTCTACATTTAACTTCTGTATGGTTTTGCAAATTTGCCATGCCAGGCAATTACCTTTAAGAAAATTTGATTTATCGATTCAAGAAATTTGCTAAAAATGAAACATTGAATAAAAACAGTTAATTTTCTTTATACAATTACTGCAAATTAACATAACTATTAACATATGAAAATGTGTGTATTTATACTCAAACAGTAATTTTTTCGTAACGCTAATATACTGTGCTGTGCTATAGATACTAATTCAGAGCAGCAGCCTTTGACAAATGTAACTGTTTATTTCACAGTGAGTTTCATCAGGGATAGTCTTTAAAGGGTATGGGCTGATTATTACTGTAGGGGTTCATGATTCAATTTGTGACCTACATGTCAGAATAAAAGCCATAGAGTAAGAGTGCTCAATTAACCTCATCTGCAAATCATTTGCAACAAAGAACACTAGTAGTGTGATACCAATCCCTAAACCTCTGATTTTTCTGAATCAAAGTACACATGCAGTAATTACTACTAACTGCCATTAATGCTGCTGGTACTTAAAATGGGATTAAGGACTTAACATTGAGGAGAAAAGAAAAAAAAAGATGAAGACACCTCTCTAAAATCAGTTAAATTCATTTGAAAAAGACAATTAAAATTATTTAGGTTGAAAACAAGAGTCGGAGACATCAGAACATGGAACCTCTTTTTACCCGACTTGGGGCTTAACTAAACTGTGTAGCAAAAGAGTCCTTTTCTCTGATACACCAGGCTGATCTCTTATTTACTTTTTCTACCAATATACCTGCTACTAATCTTCTGGTGGGTGGAGAGTTCAGAGGGACAACGATTATAAAACAAAATATACACCAAGTTTTTAATTAAGTTTACAACAGTTTGAATCTTTTCTGAAATATAATTTAAGGAGCACAACAACAAATTAGCTCTACAATTAAGAGCTAATTGATGCTATGTGCTGCTGGTACTCTTCCCCCCCCCCATCTTTCCTAGAAAAATAAGTGTAATTTTCATTTTTGTCATATATAAACATGAAATTTTAATCTACTAATGCCTCTTAAGGAAATTTGTAATTATGTTTTCCTTGAATGTTAATTATAGTTTTAATATTTTCTTTCCCTGCTACTGGCAGTTGTTCACAGTACTGTTCTGATTTTCACATGCCTTCCCTTCAAGATTTCCTGCTTCACTGCTGAGAATTGACTGAAAAGGAATATTACACCTCTAAGCTAAATGCCCTGTGCGTGTTAACAAGCAAGTATTCTACAGACACGTGATTTGTAAATTCACACACTCGGACTGCTATTTTTTCCTTCACCCAAATGCAATATCTGACAGAACATGTGGCAGTAGTAAAGCTTTTGGGAAGGGAAAAAATACGACAGGAAAAAAGCCCCATCCTTGTGCCCTGGTTATGCGGACTGGTAGCCTTGCCTTGCGTGATTAAAACAAAAAGAAAAAGCACGACAGACAATCCCTGAATACCCAGTCTTTAAATATGCAGGAGCCTTACGCACGCAGAAGCAAGTTAGGTAAAGGCATGCATTATCCAAATTGGAGGTGTGGAAGCAAAAGACCCCCCTCAGTCCCAACCTCAAGCAACTTCAACTACTATTTTACAAGAAGAAAACTCTCAGTTTAAAGGGAGACTTTCTTCAGCTTTTGGGTGAAAAAAACTAAGCAACCTTAAGGCATAATTTGTGGTCATTCTGCAGGAGTGATGTGAGGAGGCTGTCCTTCTTCATATTCCTCTAGCGACCAGCTGAGTTACAAAGGTTGCAGGGTACATGCAAATCTCATCTACTTGCACGTATGATCATTACCACAGATTTTGGGACAGAAAATAATTGCTGTTTAGCTCTTCTATATTAAACCTATGTTTTTCAAACTGTCAGGCAAAACTCTTGTAATGAATTATTGCTCCATGCAGGTAATGCAGCTTTTAAAGAAATAACTTCTATACTTAAAAATAAACCTCATTGCTGCACCTAGCATGTTGTTAGAAGGTGAGGTATTGTGCAAAATGCATAGGGTGGAAAACAGTATTACCAAACTCAGGCAAACATTCAGTTCTGCACACCGTTCTAAAACGGTTTCAAATGTACAGAAATTGGCACTCTTCTGCACAATTTCAATAGCAATCTCAGCGCATACCCTCTTGGAGCATCTACTAATAAATATAACATATTCTGCCTGACTCCTGCCAGCAGAAGCACAAGTACACTTGTGTGTGCAGGTGACGTGCTAAGCAATGATAATCTAAAGCCATCCTCCTTCTGATGAATCTCTCAGGGAGCAAGCAAAAAATACGACTACGCGCTCGCCAAGCTCCGATGCGCAGAGCCCCGGGTGCCCATCCCTTCCCTCTGTCCCCGGCTGGACTCAGGTCCAACGCCTCTCCAACGTCCCTGTCAAACATCTGTGGGGTTTGTATAGTCCATGAACCAGGGGTCTATGCCAGACAGCCTCCATTTTTAAAAAGGGACTTTTGCTTGTTTGTTTGTTAAATATTATATCGCTACGGGGAAGACTGCAAGTGTAAATACCAGAGGCTGAACAGCTATTAGGCAAATCGAAAGAACTTCAGGTCCATTTCACGGTCCTAGGCAGCCTGCTCTGGGTTTTTCTGCTTGAGCAGGGGGTTGGACCAGGCGACCTCCAGAGGTCCCATCCAGCCCCAGCTGTGCTGCGATTCTGTCATTCAGGCTCAAAACTTCTCAGCTCATCTAACAGGATGACCTAATTTGGGATTCCTGCATGTTTGCAACTGATAACAGTAATATGCACAGAACTTGTACCTTTACTACAAACTAATGCAAAAGCTTCACAAAGGTACAGCACTCATAAGAAAATAGAGAAAATATTTCTTAGCAAAGATATTCCTTCTCCCCCTCTCCACAAAATGTTTTTTTTCCATGCTTTCCATAACCTATTGAGAAGAAAAACAACAACAACAAAAAAAAGAACTCTGTGGCACTAAGAACTGTATTTAGATTTATACAGCAGTAAATTATAGAAGCAGTGATGATTCACTTATGAAAACAACAGATCTACTGAATAAATGTCAAAATATGAGACAATAATTCTTTCAAGTCAAACTGCCATCTATCGTGTTCCTTCAGGCTACTATTTTTTATATATGGTCACCAGGGATGGGTGAGAGGAAAAAAAAAAAAATCAGTAAACAGCATAAAGACATTTACAAGGGGAAAAAAAGGGAAATAGTATAAAATACAGAAAATATTAAAATTATTCACATTAACAGTGAAAATAAATTCATTATTATTGCTATTGTTTGACTACCATTAACTAAAAAATAGTCTTGTAAAGTGATTGACCATTACATAAGGAAATTATCCGAGCCACAGACTTCTGTTACTACAAAGCAAACTCCCATCAGTTCCTTAGCTAGCAATAGAGTTACACGAAGCACAATGAAGAACAACTTCTAATTTTTAATGAAGTGAATTAACCAGAATTAAGAACACACTCTCAGTCACAGCATTTCATTTTATGGTACTATAAAAGCCAGGTGAGCTATTCTCCGTCACCTCCCTGTCTTTCTCGCACAAGAAGAAAAAGATGAAAGAAAGAAAAAACACCCCAAATCTACTTTAATAATAACTCCGGGGGGGGGAAGCAGTAATGCTTATTTAAACTTCATATTTAAAAATAACAAACCAAAAACAACCCCAAACAACATCAACAACAAAACCAAATGATAATTGCAACGAGTCCATGGATTATGGACAACTAAAGCAATACCCCACCAAATAATGCTGTACAAGATAGTTAACTCAATCCTGCCATGGAATAAGGTATGCTTTTCTAACACGAATGCTCACAAAGCTGAGGAAGAAATGCAAAGGGGCACAATCCAACTTGTACTAAAACGATATACTTGCTTATAAATGTAAGATAAAAGGCCAGGAGTAACACATCAGGATAATACACAAGCTACTGCTTAAAGTACCTCTGACCATGGTAACCTTTCTTAGAGGGATGAAAACTAGGGCTAGAGATGGAAATTCACAGGGAAAATTGCTGCTTTCTTCATATTTCCTTAAACATGGCTGCATCTTACATCATGTTAGCTTTGCTATGTATCATTTCCACAAGATTGCTAAGTGGTTGGGGTTTTTTTGGTTTTTTTTTTTTTTGGTTGGTTAGTTGGGTTTCTTGTTTGTTTGTTTTTGTATACACCAGATTTTGTTTTAATATTAATCATCCCTCAGTTTGCACACAAAAGCATCCAGAATAGGTTGTAATGGATTTCATTGTACCTTTGACAGCACCAGGGTAAAGCCAGAAGATGCATCACTATATCCAACAGCAGAGGACGAAGCAGCATGCAGAGTTGATCAACAGCACTTTACGTGGCAGAAGCAGTGCCAAAATCCATTTTTCTCTTTTTTAGAACCCAAACAAGCAAAAGATTCACATGCCTTGCCTTAAATACATATGCTTTACCAAGAAGAGATTATTTTCAACATAAGGAGAATTATTTTATGCAGAGGTGATAGATAAGTACTGCTATTGAGTGGAGTAAATTTTGAGTCACTTCAATTAACGTGCACTAATAAACACAGAAGAAAACTTGCTCTATAATTCTCTCCAAATTTATGCCACTTGTCAGCTTTCATCTACAACACAACTAAATCAAACCTGTCAGTAGTTATTATTAAGCTTCTCATTGTGTAACTGCATTATTAGTTAATAAAACAACCACTGTTTCTATTTTCCTGGCTATAAAAAAAATGCTACTTTAAGTTTTTGAGTTGCTTCTTGTGCTAGTATTTAATTCTCTTTGGAACAGGAGCAAACTATTGTTCCTGACCCTCATATGCCTTATAATAGCATTAATCATGCTAAATTCTTTTGGTGCTCATGTGGATATAACGTAATTATAACAAATTCCTGAAGATAATTTCTTATTCTCATTGGTCTTTGAGGCACATCTAAAATGCACTTAATTTCGATAAATGAAAACATGCTGTAAAACTTCTTTCGGTAAAATAAAGATTATAAAGTAAATAATAAATATCAATAAGGAAGAGTAAAATTTATTAAACTAAAAGTGATATATAATCAAAACCAATTCATTTCTCATGTATTTTTATATAGTTTCTTTCCATTACCCAAAACAATAAAAGCCTTCAGAGTGCTGTCTTAAACTACAAATGCAGTTTATTCCTCTATTAAAAAGACTTATTTTTAAAGCACGTAATTTAGCAAAATATTCTCTATGTGCACATGGGGCTACTCCCAAAACACAACTTTCAACCTGGAATCCAACAATATTTACAGCCTAATAAAATGCTCTCAGATAGAGGATTTTTGGAACTGTCTATGCATGCTTTTAAAAATGCTGTTGGGAGGTTTTTTTGTTTTTGTTTTGTTTTTTTATTAAAGTTGAATATCAATTGAAGCTGTCTGCCAGGAGTGCAATTACTGGCCTTCGTATATAAAATTTTTGAATGTGATTCTGCATACACACAAGCCACAAAACATCCGTTAGGTCAAGCCACACAATATTTGGAGGGCAAGATTCTTTATCAACAGACTGTAATTTTACGAGTCCTTCTTTCCTCCCCTCCCTGCCCTCACTGGGTTTTGTTGTTGTTATTGTTTTTTTATGCAACACAAAAACACAGATTCACACTATGACCTCATTCAGAATGCATCCCTTTTAAAATCAGAGGCAAAACAATCCAACACTGAGCTTTCATACTCTCTAGTAAGATATAAGGAAAACATAGCAAGTGCACAAGTTTAAGGTACAGATGAAAGAGCAAATTATGAGACAAAACATTTTGAAGTGTTAAGTGTTGTTATGGAACTTTAATACTGTCCATTTGAAACTGAACACCGTGAAGTAAGGCTTTCCATATGAGAAAGGTATCTAGTGAAATTTGAGGTAAAAAGAGCCAGACTCTGCAGCAGTTTTCAGTAATGATAAATACTATGCACAAGAATTTTTATAATATGTCCTAACTATATATTCTAAAACACATGCCCTAGAACAGCCTCTTCTTTGGAATAAGCTTCATATATGAGAAAATGATAAAGCAATTGTGATAGTTAATCTACAAAGGAAAGAACTCATTGCTTTCACAGTTCTTATAGTTCAAAAAAAATGGATAACAATGACCTGCAATACCGAGCGTGAAGAAAATTTGGATTTCTCAATTTAAAAATAAAGCAAATAATAATAAATAACAATATCCTGTGCTGCTCCTATGTATGGCCTTTAATTTGGCCCTCTTCCTGTAGAAATCCAGTGAGCTCCACTGGAGATCACTAGGAAGGCATGAAAGTTTAGGACCAGACCAACTACAAATCAGTGAAACAGTTAAAAACGAAATAGCTCTCTGAATATAAGCTTTATGCAGCACTGGTCTACAGCATCTAGTTAGCAGTCTAAAACAAATTATTTGATTTTCCTGTGTGTTGAAAATGTCCATGAAAATTAAACCCCATTAAGTTCCTAAGTAGCAGTGTTTTGTTATGCGTCTCTTTTAAAAACCTGCCTCTGATCCCTCTATTATTCATATTTCATATAGTTCCATATTAATTTATTTCTCATATCACACAATAGATGATTTCAGTAAGAAATTTTTAACTTAACTGGCTGATGCAATATAAGCATTAATGTTTTCATGAAGACAAAAATGCATATGGCTGATTATTTCTTGTGATAAAAATTAAAGTGAAAGGGTGAAATGAAAGAAAAAAAACAAGCTTTAAGGCTCTAAAGTTTCCAGGAACCAGGACTATGATTTCCTCTGTTTACACGACATGAACCAGAGAGGATGCCCCTTCCTGCTCCCACCCTGTGGATGTTGCCGCAGAACAGTAAATAATTATAAACACTTTCCTTTGTACAGCATGGCTTTGTTGATAACAGCAACTACAGTAAGCCTCTTCCTCAGAAATCAAATAGTATGTGGTGATCGAGTGTTTATTTTAATAAGATGCAATTGGAAAAAGTGTGGATGCTAGCGCAGCTTCTAATGTGTCAATACCACTTCATTTTCACCTTCGAGTACAACTAATATAGATGTCGCTACAAAAGGTTTTCATAATATCACATGCGGCGTAGGGCAGGCTGAGGCCAAGTGACAAAATCTACCCTGTATGTTTGCAGATGCCAAAAACAACTCAAAGTCAGTCATCTTCTCCAAGGAAAACCACAGCAAAATGAATACATGCACACAAGAACAGGGATGTGCTTAAACCAATTGTGTCCCAAAATAAAGTAATATAAAAATCAGATTGTCTTTGTATTAAACAGCGAAACTATAAATTGCTTTCCACAAAAGTCATAGGTTTGCCCTTTGTAAAACCGACATCTTTGTAAAGAAAATATAAGTCACAGTAAGAGTGGTGTAATGAACCTTTGCTTCCTTTCCAGCTCTCCACAGATCAGGCGCAGGAATCCCCTCTACCGACCCCTTCGTTTGTGACAATCTGAAGCAATGAAGAACAAAATCCAGTAATGAAGCCTGGAGTGTCCCTGCTCCCTGACCTCTCGCTCCCCAGCGCAACTCCTCTTTCACGTTTCCAGTTATTTTAAATGGAAAGATGCACAAACCTCCGCTATGCGCTCAGAATTCCTCTGTCTAGACTTAAGGGCCATTATTCATCCCTGGCTCTTATTTCTCTGCTATTTAGTTCACTGCCTTGCTACGGGTGGGGAGGGCGGCAGGGGAGGCAGAGGAAGGTACCACCAAGTTCCCAGACCTCCTTAAACTGCTCAGAGCAGCATGGCTAATCTGACCACGCAATATTCAGAACAAGAGCTCATACAGGGAACATTCCCCTTTGTTAAAAAAAAAAAAAAAAAAAAAAAAAAAAGGAAACAAAAAAACCCTTCCCCCCAGCCACCTCTGTGCACATTAGAAGCATTTTTATTCCATACTATGCCTTTTTTTTTTCCCCCCCTCTTCTCTCTTCCATAAGCAACCCCATTTCAAGAGCCTCTCCAGCAGTAACTCTTTACCAGGGGGCCTGATCCAGCTGGTATTTTTGCGCACACAAATAGCCACTCAGGAATGTCATCTTCAAGGGTATATAAGGGGGCAGCTCACATGGGGAAAGCTCCCGAGGTGCCTGAGCATGATAGAGCTGCGTGCCCTACACAAAGAGATTCAAAAATATAGTTTAAAAATGTGGTCTCTGGCCTGTAGATACTTCAGGCTGACCATGTAGGTATGCTTGTGCTTTGTGTGGCATCATCTCCGGCTCCCAGCAAGCCTTTTCTCCTCTGCAGTAGATTGTGTGGCCGTGCTTTGACCAGCTAAAAAGGCTATGCTCATACTAAGTGGGTTGTTGCTGCCAAAACACCAAGAACCGCAGTGTCTCACCTGCGTGAGAGTAACTCACCTGCCATAGCAAGTGAACGTGGGCAGCCCAGACCTAACATGCTGCACTTGCCTTCCCCCCAGACGTAATGTGCTGTACCAGATGCTGGCTTGCTCAGAACGAAAGAGTGTTTTAATATCACACAAAAAGTGAATAGTACACATAATTTTTACCATTTTTTCCCTCCAGTGTCTGAGTGATATTAAAAAAAAAAAGCAAAAGCTCTTTACAATAATCAAAAAAAGAAACACCATTTCATTTCTGTCTGGGGGCTTTACTTAATACCCATTTGTTCACACAGTACTGCTTGCAAAAAATATTTGTTTGATATAAAGGACATTGAATAATTTATGCAATATTTAATAATGCAGTAAACCAGGGAGAGTTCAGCAAGACAGGCATGGCACTCTGCATTATTTGCCTTGCCCGCCTCGCTTTTCCAAATAAACCCCCACGCTTAAAGACCATTAGCACGCACAACATAACAAAAAAGAAATACTGCCTAATTTGGAAATTAAACAAAGCATCTGGTTGTAGTTCATAGGATAAAACATCAGCTTTCCTAGTCATGTATTTTTAATAAAAATAAAATAAGGGCTTCAGGAACAAAATCAAAATTAATGGAAGAGGATTTATATCAGCATCTAGTCCGTTCCATTCGAGTCCAGAAGCCCTGTGAACTAAGTTGCAGTAGAGTATTAGTGTGATAAATGACTAATGGCTCTCCAGCATGCTGCACGGGGTATCTTGAAAGCAAATACATTTTAGAATACCAATAATTGCATCAAGCCAAGTACAAAGCTTTCACAACATATTACAGGTCTCTTGACTTTTCATTCTTTGAACAGCCTTATATACATAAGCAATATATCAACTTCCAGGGCATTTTACTTTGTTTTCTGGCTTTTCTAACACATTTAGTATACTTTTTACTCATTCCTTAACTCCAAGTGTTTCTGCTTTGGCATCTCCAAGCAAAATGGATATAAAGCCTGCTTTCAAGAGATGTTACTTTTCCTCAATGAGAGAAGCAGGAGGAACTCTGTATTTATAGATAAATATTTAGAAAACTATGTAATATTTTAAAGATGAACTCAATTTTTTTCTCCAATTTTCAGCTTTACTACATATTTTTGGTGAGCCTTATGCCAAGGCCTGACTTTTATACAGTAGGTAGGTAAGCAGGCTTTAATGTCTCTGGACGCTAAAAGCCAGAACTTATTTTGAACTAGGTTTTGAGCATTTTAGTCTCCTCCAAATGATAATTCTATGCTTGGTCTGTTGAATGAGCTCTATATAGTCCACAGGCTATAGGCTTTCTTTTAAAACTGTGCACTTTCCTGTATATCATGTTTTATTCTTGAACAATAACTAATATCAGCTTGTAGTTTTCCTAAATTCAATAGTTTGCTTTTTTCCTCTTAATGCAACTTGTTTACTGCAAATAAACTGTTCAAATCCAAAAATGGGTTAAAGAATCTTTATATTAACCACCTTGTACTGCATAAAAGACTAAAAAAGAGTTCCTACAGAAAACCATGCAACCAGAGAATGTGTTTACACTCCATCTTTCTTTTTATAAACACTGACATCAGAGCTACAGAAAATTGAAAGTTTACAACTTTGCTTTCACCATTTGCATCAGAATCCACAGTAGAGAGTTCTCCCTTGCACTGCACCTGCATGAAAAAAAGCAACCTTTATGATCCCTCATCTGAGCTGAAGTACATCCTTCTGCATTTGGCAACACTTTTTTGCCGTGAGAATTCCTAATACAAGTTATGTTTAATTGCAAACGATACCATGCATTGTATGCCTAGATATCACCTCAAACCAGATTTTCCCATTTGCTGTGTAATGGATTAAGTCATTTCAAAATTTTCTTTTCCTTGACACATGTATTGTTTTAATCAATTTGGAAGGAGTTCATTGCTTCGGCAACTTAAGTGTCCTCTTATGCGACAGAGTGACTCAGGGATTTTGGCTTCAGGGAACTTAAAAATCTCACTTCTGTTAGAAGCCAGATATTGTTGATGCTTTTGTCAGCCTCCACTTAAGCTCTTTTACTTCCAGAATTTTTGCGTACTCGCTAAGCAATGTAGCAAGTTCATAAAGCACATAGCAAGAGGCTGTTAATAATAAGCTCTAGACATTACCAAAGGGAGATCACTGGAGATTAATCATCGTGGTAATTAATCTCTCAGTATTAGAGAAAGTATCAAAACAAAGAAAATGCTTTTTCAGTGCTTGTGCTTACAACTTTTATACAGCTCATGTTTATCAATGTAGTTGCAAGCTGCTAAATTGTAAAGCAGATGAAGTAACGTACCAAGTATAATTCCAGCAAAACAAACAAGTATGTGCAGCTGCTTAAGGATTTTGTTTATATCTAAAAAGCTTGATCATTACAATTCATTCTGCTATTTATGGAGGAGATAAATCCCACTGGTTTGCAACTGAAAAGCTCAATCATTAGGCTAAATTTCATGTTTGTCTACCCAGTGCCACATTTGCCATTATGCAATCTGTATGTTTAAGAGCACGGAGGGCGCACAAAGGAGAAAGCTGAGGGCAGGAGGGCAGTGAAGGATTTTTTCAGGCCTGAAAGAAAGATCATTTTGTGGGAAGACAAGCACATATATTGCCTTGTTTCATCCAGAATCCTAGCAGCCAGCTTGAATAGCAAGCTAAAGCCTGCAGATGGCCTCTTCCATTTCCAGCAAAAGGCAGGGGAGGAGGGAGACGCAGAGCGGGTAGCTGCTGAAGCATAGCTAATCTGAGAGGACAGTTCATGCTTATTATAGAGCCATTGCTGATAATAAAATCTGAATCAAACTGCCAACTGGAATCCACTTGAGACTCTCTGCTTCTTTAATTTTTAAAGTTATGGAAGCACTTGACACTGAGGTGGATCAAATATCACTAGTTTGCGTGCAAACGCTTACTTAAGCAACCCAGCGTGCCCCAATCTGTGCAAAAATTTCAGGTGAGCACCGTGAAACAGCAACTAATTATGATGTTCCATTACCCCTTTTCTAACCATCACAATTGGCCCTAAGTGGTCACGGCTGATTTATTTCAATTAGTTTTCACAGGCTTAGAGTTATAACAAATTTATGTTTTGGCTGCAGGAAATCGGTAGCAATCACGAAACCACCAAAACATCAAAACAGAAGGGAGCGCTCCCGCTAACAAGGCGGCGGCTCAAATCCCCACGCTGGGAGCAGGGCAGTGAGCCCAGCAGAGGTTTGGGAGAAAACCTCTCCATCTTCTCGTGGATGTTTCCTGAGCTTTTAAGCAACAGACTGGAAGACAAGGGCCTCCTCTAGATGGCACTCGAAAAGGAAGGTTGTGCTCGAGTACTCCAGCAAAGAATAATTCCTTGGATGCAGAATATTTTTCTTTATTTATTTACATTTTATTTTTATTTATCTTTGCTGCCTTTTGCCTCCCTCCATAGATTAATCACACATAAAAAGCAGCTATCCACTATGTAGTTTATATGGCTTATATGCAAAATGATTACATTAGGAAGTATATCTGAAAGGCATGAATTGGCAATACAGCAAACAATTCCCATTTATGCCAGCGAAAGAAGAGAAAATGGAATTCAGTCTACCCACAAATCCAAATGCATGTTCAAATGCAGATGTAAGCAAATTGCTTTCTGAAATCAACAGCTGAATTTGACTTCTTGTCTTTTTAAATAACATTTTAGATATAAAAAAAGGCATCACATTCAACCCTTTTTAATAAAAGCACCAATTCCAACATCCTGTCAGGTAAATTCAAGTGATTGAAGCTCACCTGTCTTTCATAAATCAAAATACCTTGCTTCTTTCCCACAGTTGACATAAATTCGTAAGTCTACTGGTTAGCAACTCATCCCTTCCCCAGTTCTCTCTTTCTATAGTGTAGGGAGTGAAAAAAAAAAAAAAAACAACCTATACCCTTTAAAAAATAGGCTGTGATATCATACACTAGTAAGCTAGGAAATCTATTACAATGCAGTCTCGTGACATGATTATATTAACTTTCTGCAGGATATGAAAGTGCATGCACTATAAACACTATCATAAATTAAACTGTTGTATAATAATTTTTGTAGTAATACAGTGAAATGACAGCTATGTACAATCCTTGCTATATATCCAGAAGAAATACAGGTATAAAACATGGCTTGATTTTTACGTATAAGGTGCCTATTTCAAAAATACGCACATGCCTCAGATTACATCAACAGCTCAACGTTACAATATATCACCAAGAAGCATACGCATCTTCTTAAAGCACTGAATTTCTGTTTGCTGGCTGAATATATTTTGGCAAAACAGCTTTCCTTTTTAAAAACACTGGTTCTTCATGCAAACGAGACAATTTTCAGGAATGCAACTGTTCTGAAAAGATTTTTCACTAAGAAATAGAACATCTTTAGTTAGATAGTTAAGATTAGTACTGCATTGAGATGCATTACATATGTATGCACAGGGACAGTGTGGGGGAAAAAAAGTTTTATTTCTAATTTAGAAAGCATTAAAATCAGTGTTGCACTACAGAAAATAAAACAGATGTTTCAGCAAGCAGTCATTTTTGTCATTACAAAAAAGCAACTCTTATCTCTTTCTAGATCTATTTGTAGTACCATCAGAATTAAAAGACTAAAATTGAGGAGAAAATACAGCCATAAGGACAAACTATTTTTAAAAGTAAAAATGAATCCCTAAAACAAAATGCTTGCACATCTTTGATTTTCAATGAACTAAGAACAAGTCCTTTAATTTTATCAGGTTTTTTTTTTCAATTATTATTATTGTTCTTCAACTTCAACTGAAATATCAGTAATAAACCTGACCTCAGGTTTCTAAAACTTCCAACACCCCATGTCTGAGACTTAGGAGGAAGTGATAACTCTAAAAGCATACAGCTTTTTATTCATACAAGACTTGACAATGAGAAGAGAGAGAGCCTGATGTAATTTTAAGCACAATAACTAGGTATCAGTTCACTTCTAGTGAATACGAATCCTAAACTCATCAGACCCATTAAAAAGAAATATGAACCTTCAAAAAGGTAGTATGCGATATTTTTTTTTCCCCAATATTACAAATATTTTAAATATTACGAGTATTACAAGTACATTTTCCTCTGGGAAAAAAAAACTATTTTCCAGCATTTTTAAAAAACTGAAAGGGCAATACTTGAGGGTAGAGCATTAGCTTGTTTCCTTTCCTAAGGTTCTGAAGGAGTAGCATGGTCTGAATCAATACAATATGTCCCTCATTTAGCAGTCAGAATTCACAATTCAAAATGTCTCTTTGTTACTAATTATAGTGTAATTACTTTGTAATTTTTTGGTTTGCCTTTAACCGTAAATTGAATTTATGACCAAAAAATATTTCTATTTAATGCTTCCCTGTAACTTCTCTTTAATACTTTCCTATAACCCTCAGTGAACAGCATATTACCCAAGCTACAGTTTATACAGGCATTCAGGAGAAATTAAATCATAATATTCAAATTTTAAGAGAACCACAACAAATTTTTTTGATGCTGTCAAAGAAAAAAAGTAGTATTTCACCAATGAATACATCTCTCCGACATTTTAATCACTGACATCCTAAAGAACTTAAAAATTGAAGTGGATAATTTCAAAGACCTAGAAGACCTCAAGTGCAGATACATCGATAACTACCTTGTGAGGATATACCTCAGCATTTTCACATATTTAAAATTGGCAAAACAAACATTTTCTGTTATACGGAAACTGTTTCTGCAGATACAAAAAAAAAATGATTGAAAACTTTCATTATACAGCCTTCAAGATCAAATACTGACTTACATGTAGTACAATTTTCAGCACATGCAACATATGAACCATGCAATTAGCTACAAGTAGGCAGCTGCTTTTGTCTCCCATCTGTTAGTTGTCAGAAAAGCATCTCCTGAAGTCAGCATTTTCAAATAATACACAGCTGAAGTTCAAAACATGCAATACCATGATATCTTTATATTTTCAGATATTATTTACTACCTAACAGAACATTTTGACACTGCAAGGTATCAGTGCTTGCTGCCTTTTGAAACCAAAAAAAAAAAAAAAAAAAAGGGGTTAAAGGATACAGATAAAACCTCTTCCAACTGAAACGTCTCGTTCTAGTTATAGGAACCTGTGTAAAAATTACATAATTTCCTGTTACATTCAAGTGATATTCATGAATGGCTCTAAATATGGTGCACTCAGTTACTTCTACAGCTGCCTTTGTGTCATTCTCTGTATTTTGATGGAAAATTACCATTACAGTCACCATCACGATTCATGTTAGGATACCATTCAACTTAAAAATTCATCAGCAATATCTAGACAAAACTTAGTGTAGTCTGCATGTCCTCTCTATTGACCCAACAGAACCTAAACCCTTGGAAACAGTATTTAGTCTATAAGTATACGGAGAAAACACCATTAAAGCACCAAATTCTGAGGGCAGAATGCTTTTAGGTATGCTAAACTACTCTATACATACAGCTTTAAGTTATCTTGCATTTCATTGGCAGTGGAAGTTACTTGTAAAGAAACTGAAGATACTCTGGTTTTTAGAAGTTCTGCATGTATGCAAACTACTGTTATTGCTTGAGGAAATAAAACAGCCTTCAGCAAAGACAGGTCCAACCCAGTCACTCAGAAATCCCCTGAGAAAGTGAGTACTCAATATTTTTCCTGTTGTTCCTGTATTTTCTTTTTTTTTTCTTTTCGCTTTATTTTAGCCTAGCTCTTCAGTATTCAAGTAGTTTTAGTATAAGATCCAAGAGAGTATCCATCTCTGTCAGACTGCCATTTGCTTTTTGTTGTAATGTAAATCTTAATCTTATTTAAGTCTTAATCTTAGTCCACTTTCAAAAATTCCAGGCCATCCTCCTACATTTTTTTTTCCTCATTTTACCATTCTTTTATCATCTCCTCATCAACTTGGGACTTATGAAAAATGAGGAACAGCAAAAAAACCCTTAGGACTTGAAATTTTCTGCTTTTTATGGGTGGTTGGTCTTGGGTGAAAATTTCCAGGGCAATCTGGTAAAGTTTCTGCCAAAAAACTGGAGCCTACCAGAAGGAGCTGACCTACCTCCACATAAGAAACACTTATGCTGCACGAATTCCTTACTTAGTCTTTGTAATAAAATATTTCTGTCCCTTTACGGACAGTTTTGACTGTTTGCATAGTCATTAACAAACCTCACTAGACACTTGATCCATTTTCCATATGACCCACTTGCTCATCTGTTTCTACAACTGCAGAAACAGAAGTCAGGGATAATATGTTTTAACAGGAAGTCACAAACATCTCAGTCTCAAATATCCACAAAGTTACACCCTGGATTTTTAATTCAGTGCAGTCTTAGAAGAATACAAAAATGAAAAAAGAGCAATGCAATGAATTTTATTAAAAGACTAGGTTTCTTCAGGCTGAATTCTACACTGAAACCAAAGCTTTAATCAAACCTTAATTACATAACTTAATGCACCACAGAAGTTAGATTCAGCCTCCCAATTAAGAGAAAGTATAAGTAAACATGGATTAGTTTCTAAGAAGAAAACAGTCATGGGGAGGCCATTACTCAATTCAGTAGTCTTCCAGACCTCATATAAATGAAAATATTTTGCCAAGATTGTTTTGCTTTCTGTTAACATAACTTTAAACTTTGAGTTTCAATAAAGTTACATGCGACTATCTTGCTAGGTCTTCTGGGGCCATAATCTTGGGAGGATGGATAATTCATAAAGGAACAGTCTACCATCCCAAGATGATAGTCTCAATGAAATGGAACAGACAAGCCTGGAAGAAGTTAGCTCAACGCCTCTTTGGGAAAAGCTGAAATATTCTTGTAGAAGAAGGTTTCAGTTACAGGATTTGTTAAGCCCAAAGAACACACCTTGAAAAGATGTTTCCTGACACTGAGTAGATTAACAAGCTGCTTGATGAACTTTATACATTGATTTCAAGACAGTAGAAAGCATAAGACACAGACTGCTTTCCAGAGATAGTTTAACTTTGCTTTATGAAATACTTTTCAAGAAGAAAAGATTAAGATGAATTTTCAGCTAATTTTCACAGAAGTGTAAGATATCCAAGGTGTTCCAAATACAAACTGAATATTCATTAAAACTCAGATAATTTTTCCAAGATTCTTTCCAGAAGTTCTCAGTGCATCTTTACCGCAAATGTTGACACCAGCAAGTAATTACACCCTACAGCACTTAAACACTTGTGGCATCTCTGAAAACTGTATTTCCTCTACAAGTACTAAGTAAAGAGCCAATAATGTTAATTTTAAGTTCTAACTTGATTTTAAGCCTTAATGCATCTTCCACTCTGAGATTCAGCTGTAATTCTTGACTTTGGTACTAGGTCTTCTTGGAAAAAGGTTTGGGAGAATGGCTAACCAAAAAAGAAAATTAAAAAAAAAAAAGCAAAATAAGGAGCAAAATGTCTTCAAAAATGTTTTCTTGGAGTATTAATTTTTTAGTGTCCTTTCATAGCAGTCCTTCATAGCACTGAAGGAGCCAAAAAAAAAAAGTCACTCCTTCTTCCACAGACAAACTCCAGTAAGCGTTCCAAGTTCCAATAAAGTTGAAGTAAACAGACCTGTGCTTGGCTGTGTCTTGCCTTTGACACTTTTTAAGGGATTGTGACAATTATCCAAAAACAAGAAGCTTGATGCAACTATGAAGCCAACTTAAGCATGAGAACAGCTCCTTCCCCTTTTGGGAAACTCTGTGAGTAGAGCAAACAAACGAGAAGGAGAGCACTTCCAGAGATGACTTCTTTTCCATCCCAGATGTTACTTTAAAAGATGGTGTAGGATTTCATTTCACTTGTTCCGAGTTTGTAAGAATATGAGGAAAAACCAGTGCATCATTCTCCAGAGGTTTCTTTGTATTTCTCAGATTGGTAGGAAAAGACAGTTTGGGTTTGTTGGTTTTTTTTTGTTGTTTTTGTTTTGATTTCTCTTTTCTGCTCTAAACAAGAAAATCACTGCCTCACTGGCCTCATGGGAAAAAATTTCTCCTTAGATTCAGTGTGAACTGCTCCAGTTTCAACTTCTGCCTGTTATCTCTCATCCTCCCACCATGTACCACTATGAGGAGCCTGGCTCCAAACTACTGTAGCTGAATTTTACATGTGCACTTAACTGCACGAGAATTTAGAACAATTCCTGCTTTCTAAATAAGGATTAATATTAGTCAAACAATACATGCAAGGACCTCCCACCAAATAACAATATTAAGTGCTTTGAAAAATAAAAACTAAAAAAAACTTTTTATTTTCAGCATGATTTTTGAAATCGGTTATTTGGCTAGTAGAAAAAGACACGATATGTCTGCTCTGAAGAAGCCAACTTCTTTTTCCACTTTGCCATTGTCATGCTCAGAGTGCATAAAGCATAATTCTGAAATATTTACAAAGATTATAGCTACATAGGCTAGACAGAATGAATGATTAATGCCAGAAGACAGTATTACCAAATAGAAAATCAGGGTAAAAGCAGCAAATAAACCCATAATCATGGAAAACGTGCACTGGTGTTGACCTGCAGAGCCACCCAGCCCCTCAGGCATGACCGCTGTCTTTAGGGCTATGAACATGACATGGATGCGCTCCACACCATGCCACCTGGCTGGCATGGCCTGCTCAAAACGGCCTGCAACAGACCACACAAAGGGTCTGCCAATATATCTATATTTTTCATATCAATATTCTCATACAAAGATTTATTGCCTTCACTCTATGGCTAAAATTCCTGTTTAGACCACGTTACAACTTCCTGTGTGGCCTATTTCATCACAAGACCAGCCGCTCTTTCCTTGCTTCATCCATCTCTGTCTGACATTATATCAAACCTCTCAATCATTTGCCTGTAGTTAGGTGAATTATTTGGTTTATCATTTCCCTTTTCACGCACTAAGGCAGCAAGATATCATACTGTTGATTTCTGCCAGGGCACTGCTTAGGCTGGGAGCTCCCTGGAGCTTAGGAGTGGCAGCAGCAACAGCTCCCCAGGGTTTCAAGGCTGGGCCCGGCTGCCAGAACCCATCCCACTGCCCCAGCCAGGGAGCAGGGGAGGCCTGGGGGCACCGGGGGCAGCCCCAGCCCCGGACATCGCACACCTCCCTGGGGACAGTCTGACACATCAGCCCACAGGTGGGCCAGGCCTAACCTCGCCTGGCCTGGGCCGTGAGCAGGATCAGAGGAGGCCAGGCAGGGACAGTCAGGCCTGGAAGTACCCTCAGGGTCCTGATGATTTTCCCAAGGTCATTTATAGATGTTACAATTTGTAGTTAAATGAGGTAATTCTAATTTTTCCACTCCTAACCTCTTGTTTTGTCTTCACAATGTTGCTGGTGTGGAAGTCAGAGAGTCTCAATAAGCCAGACACACTTGCAATAGTAGTTTCCCCTGCAGCTGAATCAGTTCACCAAATCCATACTAACTCTAATTTTTTCTGACAGAAAAGAAACTTGCTGTCTTTGTCTTCTGGTCAGCTCTGATAAAGTAGCGCAGAGCACACAAGAAAACACAGAGACTTCTGAGTGCTAAAAGCCACAGAAAATCAGGAAAGCTCTAAGCAATATTGAGGAGACCAAAAAATTGGTCATGCTGGTCAAGAGCATCTAAACAAAATGAATGGCTTCCTCTCCTCCTGGCACCAGTAGTTTGGAGCAGGTGCAGGACCCTAGACACACATTGTGTTCAGAAACATCCCTGAAGCTCCTACAGGAATGAAGAGTTAGGGGATATGCTGCAAACATGAACTAGGCTTTCATCAGAAAGCTGGCAAGGAAGAGTCTGGGGAAGTCTGTATAATTCTGTCTGGTATCAATCTGTACTCACTTTTAGTAATAAGAAAAATGAAAGATATTCAATGCAGGATTTATTCTACAAACCATGAGCTCATGTTGATTGCTAAACCTGACCACAGCCACCACTGAGACAGCCGTAGAAATTCCTGAAACATATGATCTTGTTTAGCCACAAATTAAGAGCATCAATGAAGGAATTCCTAGGTGAAGTTTCATTGCTAAGTTTCATCAGGAAATCAGATTAAGTCACAATATTGCCTCCATGCCTTACGAAAATCCAGCTATGTTTAGTTGTTATTGATCAGAGGTATTAATTCTATAGCAGTTATTTCAAAACTTACTTGTCTGCTAAAAGATGTGTTATAGTTTGAGACCAACAATCATGGGATGCAGTACATAAGCCTTCAAATAAAACCCCTGGTAAGCCTGTACATGATTGAAGAAAATATATTGTTATCTAGTAAACTAAGTGCCCTAAAATAATTGTGTGGTATGAGCCCAGGCTCTCCAGCGAGCATTCAAAACTGTTTCTCTCTGTAATCAAATTATGGAGCTTTTCAATAATGATTTTATGACTTCCATTACATTAAATGCCACAATGCCTTTATCAAAAAAAAAAAAAAAGGTACTGTGGTGCCAAGTGTTAAAGTGACACATACAAAATTTATCAACTACCACTTCTGAACGAAAAGTACACTACCACTATTTATGCTTTTCTGAATACAGAAATAAATTGAGGTTACCAGTTTATAAGTAGATAATGAAAAGACTGACTTTGGGCATCAGGGAGGTAGGATTCAAGACTCTTCTCACATCCCTGAGGATGCAATTGGGCACAGAGCCATTCCTATTATGCAGCATCCTCCCGGGGTTAATACTCTCGGGCTAAGAACACCAATTACACAACATAACACCTTGCCACATGTGGCAGTAGTCTTTTTAAGTAGCCTGGGCCAAATCTTTGGCCACACATCTTAGTTGACAGATGTGGTCTGAGTAGGAACAGACATCCCAATGGCCAAAACTGCCTGTAGGAGCATATTTCTAGGCAATACCACAGATTGAACCATCACCCATGAATTCGTCAAAAGCCTGGATACGTATGAAGGATTCCACACTCCGCCGCAGATTAAACCTACTTTTAAAATACTATATGGATATGCCTGAATTTTAACCAAACTACTGCTTCCATTTTCACGTATGTAAAACACGAGCAATGGTAATGATTTGTTTGTGAGATAAGCAATGACTGCAGAACATTTTAACATCCTTTGATATTGCTATACTACACACGATGATATCATTTCTACTGTCAGCCTAGCATAGTTGAAGCTCTTTAGAAATTACATACACCTCTGACAAATGAAGGAAGCAGACTAGTATCAGCCAAAGGACAAAAGCAGAGATCAGAAAGCACTTACAGACAAGGAGCTCAATAAACTAGATTTTCGGCTGCAAAAATTGTTTGACATCAAGCCCAAATGTAAGAATTGTTGGTCTTGCCCTGATTGGCAAAATGAGCTTATTTGAATTAGGATTTCATCTCAGAGCACACTGAAAAAACTCCGTAAGATGGCAGAAAAGAATTTTAGTTTATTTTGGAAGCACGACTTCTACTGCCAAACTTTTCAAGCAGCTTTTGATGGTGTGAATAGGGCATCCGAAATTATGACAACTATGACTATGATGAACAGATTCTTGACTAGAATCCAAAAAAGTCCTTAAGGAGGTATGGGCTACAATTTTAGCATCTTTCATTTAAGGGACCTGAACTTCTTTTTGTAAAGTTCATTGAGATTTTATGCTCTCCTGAAAGATTCCCAAGTACAGCAATGTAAATAATTAATTTTTCCACTGATGAGCCAAATTCAACTGTAACAACAAATTCACTCAGAATGACACATTTTACTTGATCTGTAAACACTTAATTTCTGGTTATGCTTAAGCCTTCAATTTCAACCCATTTTGAACAACATACAGCATTTTAAGCCAAAACACTTTGCAAAGCTTTGTTTGCAAAGATAACCGTGCATTTCTAAAACTATTTCCTGAATTAGATAGTAAATAAGTTTCGGTCTGCTTTTCCCCTCAGCAGATAAGCTACACAGTAGAAAGCAAACAGACAAGGTCCTTGCGAGCATCTGTGTCCACATCAAAAGATGGAACATGTCATATCCATCTACAGCTTACCACTTTAACCAGCACTGGAAGGTTAAAACTTCACCCTGTGTTCTTTCCTTGTTATTATTCCAACAGAAGGAATTTTAATGGATATATGAACATCTGCCAGCTTGAGATCTTAACATCTGCTTTTTCATGACGACAGACAAATAGGGAGATCTCAGCCAACATTTTGCCAAAACAGGATTTTTCATCTCAAACAAACATACACCCACCAGATTTCTGAGGAGACTGGGGGAAGATTGGGGTTAGAGAAGCTTTTTCTTTCATCTGTTTTTTTTTCCCCTCTCTTCTCTGATAACACATTCCAGAAAAGCAGCAGCTAGAAAGCCGCACCTTCTACATTATTTGATTCCTATTTCAATTTAATAGAACGAAGCTCCGCGTAGTTTATACATGACAGTTTTTACATAGATTTTATAAGGAAGAAGAACCTTTCCTCCATGCCAGTGGTGCTGCATCAGGCATGTGGGCACCACAGGTGCAGGGGCCAGGCACCACAGTGTCACTTCTGACTGCCCTGAAATGCTGCTTTGAGCTGGGCACTCTGAGCCACACAACTATGCTTTGTAATCATAAGAAAAATAACAAAACACTGCGTAATCTTGCCATCATGTGTGGTACAGGAAACTTAGTTTCCTCTTCTTTACCAAGAAGTCTTAAATCTCTCCAGGTGAGGTACAACTGAGGCAGCTGTTTCCTCCATGACACCCTGCAGAGGTGGCTGGATGCCCAGGGACACAATGGCATGCAGACTAATTTGAGTGGATGGACTCCCATTTGGCCAAAAACAGAAGCAACCAGATTTTAAATATAACCAAGAAAATAAACAGTAACAGCATCTCATAACATCTGCTAGGCATTTTTAAATCCCAAGTGAAAAACACATGACACCTTGAATCTCAGGTCTATTTTATTTCAGAAGGAGCTGAAATAAAATTACTTTTATTGTCATCTGTTTTACCATTTATCAAGTTAAAGATGCTTCTTACATGTACTGCAAGGAATTGATTAATGTTTTCAGAGTGCCACAGAGATAGTACAGGCACTTGTTTCCAAGAGAGAATGTATAATACCTTATTCTTACACAGTCTCTTCTATCTTAAAATATAAAAATGCTCTAATTTGTTACATCTCCTGCAAGCAATATTACCTCAGTTTTGAATGTAAATTGAGGAACAAAGCAATGAAATGACTTTGGCAAAGGCATGCACAGTAATTCAGAAGACGACTTCGGAATCATGGTTTCCAAGTGTCATATGACAATCCTTCCCTACATGTTTATCAAATACAAATCTGAATCATCTTATATTTAGAAAACAATAGATAGCAATAGCATGTTTTCATTGAGGAAGAGAAGCCAATAAACTTTGTACGTGCTTAAACACATCACTTGCGCTGCAATACCATATTTCTTTTTATTAAAGCATACAGGCATGTAAAGTAATGAAAGCAATACAATCATCATTGAAGAGTTCCATAATTTGATCACAAAGAGAAAAATACTTGTGCTTGCCTGAAAAAACTAGCTTCTACTTAGGCAGTAGTGACAATTAAGATATTTTGTACTGAATCCTTGATACCAGCCACATTGTTACCAGATAATTTTGAAGTTACGTCAAGAATGGTTTTAAGACAAGTTAAGAAATGCCTAAAATGAACTCTGAGATGGACATTTCCATGTTCTGAATATAATACTTCATTGTAAATTATACAAACTTTTATTTATTTAAAGAGAAGAAAGGACATCAAGATCTCTTTTCATTATAGTTTTGCATTTTCCTCTTCTATGGCCTAAGATTTTCCTGATTAAAAATGGTTATCTCACAGCTGTGACCACAGGAGCTAGCACTTGACGATAAATGTTGAGAATTTCAGCTTCTCCAGAGTTTTCAGAGACAACTATTTACCTCTTCTAAAATATTTGAATTTTGGCTTCCCTTTGAAAAACACGGGATCTCTTTGTAGTTTTCAAATGCATCAGAACAAACAACTGCCTTTCTCAGAGGCAAGCCATGAACCATCATCAAAATCTCTAAAGCTAAATCATTAAGTGCCTGTCATACTTTGATACAGTAAACCAATCCCACAGTGAGCAAGCAGCACAAAGGCTATCTGTTCCCAGTATTGTTTAAGAGCAGGAGCTAGACAAAGTAGGAACGTATATTTTTGGCTGACAGCAGGAGAAAAACCGTGAAGGAAAGATCTACTAACGAGGTAAAGCCTGTTGGCTGGAAGAATTCAAAGAAACTGGACACGCACTAATTCCAGATAAGTATTGTGCTTGAAACACATATTTGAAAAGTATACATTTTTTATCTTACTTTCAATTTTTCTCAGAATTGAGAATTGAGAACTGCCATAAACATGCACAGAGCTCTGGACATTAGCTACCCATATTTCTTAATACTGATTTGATGCCTTCAAACCAACTAGAAAATACAGCATTTGTAAAATCTGGAACTCACTAGGGCAGAAATAAGTTGCTGTCTTAAAAAATAATTAACTATTAGTGATAGGGCAACAAAAAGTACTCCTGGAAAAGACAGCCACCTGCTTTGACCAGGTTTTTTTGATACCAAGATATTTGCAAGTAAGATTTTTTTTTTTTTNTTTTTTAGACATTTGGTCAGAGGCCTAAGTGAAACAGTAGGCTACTAAATCATATTGAGTAAGTAGAGTAAAGGCAATTTTCCTAGAATATGTGTTTCTTTCTTAGTTTTATCAGCTTCAAATCGAGTTTGACCCCGAAGTATTTCAGGATTCTTGTCATTAGGATAGCACATGGGATTGCCTCATTCCCAAGTATTTTAGTTAGTTTCCTGAAGCAGTAAAGGCAGATCACTTGGATTAAAACAAAACAAAAACACCTCAGTTCAGTAGCTCATCACCTTTTTCATGTTCCCAAAATCTAAATATAATCCAGAAATAAACTGACATATTATGTAGGCAAGAGAGTCATTAAGAAAAACATTTTATTGTCAGTAAGAATGGAACTTTGTCTAGATATTCTAGGGTGAGAGAGGAGACCTCCCAGACACTTAGAAACCACAGCGAATGGTTTGACAGGTTGTCAAGAGACTGTGAAAGTGTTACAGTACCTTAGTACCCTTGTTGGGTGCCTCCAAATGCCTGCCATTCCTAGGTTTAGGTGCATTGACAAGTCATCACTTCACAGAAAGATCTGCTGTATCTCAAGTCTGGTACAACCAATACAATGTGTCCCCATACAGTCTTTCTCAGTCAGTTAGCTGCTTCATTTGACCAACTGGGAAAGACAATCCCAGACAGTTTCAGCACTACAAAAACCCAGATGCACAAAATAACTCAAATATACTAGATGCCTATAATAAATATATTTTTCTGCATTAAAAAATGCATATATATATATGCATTTTGCATTGAATACAAAATGCTAAACTTATGAAAAAAACAAAGATATGTAAATCCTTAGTTTTTATAATGAAGCTTTCATTTTCAGGTTACAGCAGGCAGGTAGCAGACAAAACATTGAACGGAAAGATTGAGGTTTGCTGCTGGCTGTCCCTTGTTCACCAGTCAGAAGTCTAAAGATCTATTGCCAGTTTTGCCCATTTCGCTCTGCACAAGATACAAATAGTTTTTCACAACACACGTGTATATATATATATACACATGATGTTCATATATTAGTCCTTAATTCAAAGTTGTGTTTCCATGGAAACAGCAGCAAGCAGCTATGTGTCCTGTTAATTTCTTCACGAGCATGAAATGGGTGAGCATCTGCTGGAAACACAGATTAAGAAGAGTGACAATTGGAATGCAAATACATTTCTTAACTTGAGGTTTTAATATTACTTATTTCAAAAAAACATCTATAGAAAAAATGAAACAATTGCTAGGTTAAAATAAAATTCATGCAAGCACACTTATTGAGGAATAAGAGTCTGAAGACATCAAGTTAGTCAGGAACTGCTTACCAAAAAGTATTTTGTGGAAATCTACAAAAGAGTACAGCTGTGTTTGGTAAGAAGAATCTGAGGACCTCAGCTTCCTAGCACGGACTGTTGTGCAGGCTGCATTTAGTATATGCATAGGATTGCTGACAGAATCAGAACTTAGAGCAAAAGAAGTCTCAACCAAAAATGTAAAGCAAAAATCCTTTCATAAATACCTAAATACTTATCACGTGAAAACGCCCTTCACACATCTGTTTTTCTCAGTAGTGACCAACCAAACACATGCTTTAACACTTTGCCAAACTCCTGGTCTGAGTCAACAATTATAAATATTCAGTGAAGAGAAATTATGATTTTTTTCTAAAAATACAATTTAAAAAAATGGAGTGACAGCATATCCATACAGAATGTTTCATGCTTCAGACACTTCCCTCTTACTTCATCATGAGCATCACCAACCATCTGAAGATTTAGGAAAAGTTTTATGAGGAAAACCATCAGAATACTTAGATTTTGTATAACTTTTCCAAGGTATATGCATTCCTCTCTGCAAGGGCATTACCATATTTAGGCTCTGTAATCTAACATTCAAGATTTTACGTTGCTTGATCTAGTTATATCCTCAACTGTTGTCCAAAGGCAACACATTTGGAGGGAAGAACCCACCCAGTGCATTCACTGAACTTATCAGCATACACAAAATGATTTGGAGAACAGGAAAAGAGAACATGAGTGAAAAAATTATTGATGTCAAAACCAAGTAGTTAACGCAGATATAAAATGTCAACAGACCTAGAATGAACACAAACTTGAAAAATATTATTCTGCAACTGTATAACATGTTTCTGCTAGATACCAAGCTTAAAATAACACTGTTACTTCGGAAGCATGTCTAGCAGTGCTTAACCTAAAACTAGGTGTCCGTGAACTGCAGACTTGGAATACTTGCAAGCTTTTTGAGGGTATGGAAGGGTGATATGTGGGCTTTGATCTTTTAATAACTCTGCTTATGAGGGTTTAACTGTATGAATCAATCAGCGCTCTTCAGAAATGCATTAATTAATTATTCTTTGGAAATTAGTATTATATAACTATATTACATAAGCTAGGGCATCTAAACTTTACATTCATCTGATAACTTCTGTGAAAATTAGAAGAATTGCTCTGCGTTACAAGGAACAGAAACTGCTGCACAACGTGATCGGACACTTAACAAGTGGAAAATTCAAATCGCATTACTGTAAAAGTAACAATTTAGGGGAATGCCCTCAAAAATTTAGTGGGAATAATTAAAGGAATATGAAATATGACTTTTTTTTCCCCGTTTTCTTTGAACTGAGTGAGTTAGCATGCTATCTTTTGTATTTTTTCAGACAGTATTAATTTTCAGGACTGTAAGGGGGAAGGCCTGGAGGGCAAACTTGAAAAAGATTAGTCTAATTCAAGCCCTATATACAGAAGAGAGAGTTTTATCTGTCAATTTGAAAGAGAACTTTAAAGACACTGTGATATGGAGCGGAATTATCACCAATATTAATTGCACAGGCATATTAAAAAGACCCTGGAAAGTGACCTCCTCTAATACAGAGAATGCATGTAGAAAAATATGTCTTAATCTTCTTTTCTGCACTGAGATAAATGTCAAGTGTATCTATCACCTCAATTAACCATAGGAAAAAAGCTGTCAAAATCTAATTCTTTTTTTGACAAGGCGTTTATTCCGAAACCAGCAGAGGGAGAAACAGGCACTTGTATTAGAAAGAGATGAGTGTCAAAGGGTTCTGAAACACATGGTGAGTTTTCCATGTGCAAAATGCTGATTAGAACCATGGTAAATCAGTGCTAGTGTGTTCTGGGTTTGTTGCCTGAGCTACAGTAAAACTGAGGGCTTTGTGGCATGGTTTACTTCAGCATTGAGGTTACATTAACAAAAGAATGTTTTTCAGCTATGGTACCATGCAAAATGCAAAAGAACTGGTGAAATGAAAGAACCTTAACTTAGGGAACATTAGAGACTATTTTACAGAATATTGTAAAACATATATTTATTGTCGTAGTTTTTCCTCTTTGATTTTTCCTTTAAATAGAATGGAAACCTTTCTGTTCCTTTCCCTGTTACATCAATGTGATCTCATCAGGGTATTAGGATGGATTCCCTTTTCATCAGCTTGATTCACTCTCACAGAAGTTTTCCTATTCCACCCTTGTTTATTGCAGAAAAGCAATAACAGGCAAAGCAGAAAAATATTTACACATCTTGTTCATCATTGGGCTTTGAAAGCAAAATGAGTGACCTACTAATAAAAGGGCAGCTTGAAAGAATCCTGTCAATTAACTAGTCTGCTTCCACTAGCAACTCTGCAGAAGAGGAAAACTGCTAGTCTAAAACAATGCCTTTAGAAAGAACAGTTTGAAACCATAAGACTGGTTGAAAAGCCATTCAGATTTTTTTCTTAGTTTTCAAAATCTGATGTGTACTTATGTGCATGTGTATATTTGTGTTCATTCCATTTTTTGAGACTCCTGCACAAAACAAGAGAGTTTGATGCAAAGTTTTGGGTTGGGGAGTCAGGGGGAGGTGTGGAATAGCTGGAAAAATTGAGATTGAAATGCAGAAGTCATCCAGAATTCTTCAGCTTCCAAAGTTAAATCATTCCTTATCTCTCAAGATGAGAGGAGCCTGAGAGCAGTTAACTGCCACTGGTGTACCAAGTACTTAACGTTCTTGGCCACCATCCTTTCTCCAGAACCAAATGATGTGCAGAAAAGCTGTGTGTGTATATATATATATATATATATGTATATATATATGTATATATACACACAGTGGAAATATAAGTGATCTACACTGTTTGGTAAAAGATAGAGTTGCTTTCGAGGATTAAAACAATCACATCTCACAAAAAGAACAGTCTTCCCTAGGGAGAGCTCTAGGATGGCTTGTTAGCTGTAGCACAACTGAAATACAACAGGTCAGTCCTCCACTTGTTTACGTTGTCAGATGCTTTTGAATTCAGTGGCACTCTGTCACATCATGTCATAACTGGCTCCCTGTTTCCATAAAAGTAATGCAAATAACAGATCCTAAAAACTTAATACAAACAGGAATCCTCAGGCAGGTATCCGCTACACTATATTTTTTCCCACTGTTCCAAACATTACTACAAATTAAAAACTGGTCCAGTTAGATGTGTTCCTCTTACAGGACCTCTGTTATTATGAGCCATGGGTAAGGCATGCAGTCATGCTAGCCACAATGAAAGCATGCGTTTGTCTGCTAATGTAAAGTTATTCAAAACATGAAATTAAAAGAATTATCAGTATTTCTGAAAATACAGATAATGGAACTTAAAATATTTCCAGAAAGTGCAATAAAGCAAAAAACCTTTGAGCAAATATTAATTATGGCTTAAGAATTCAAGTGATATGCAGGGTTTGAGAACTGGGGAATTATTTGCCTTTTTTTAAACTCACCCAAAGGAATGTAGATAGAAAAGTCTTGGTGTTCTGGGTTAATTATACTAATATATTACAAGGCAATCATGAATGTGTAAAAATGTGACTAACATTGAATAACCGTTCAACACTGAACATTCTCTCCCATTTCATAAGCTACAAACACTGTGTAGCACTCATTTAAAGCTGGTAACAGCAGAGAAAGGATTCACTTTCCTATTTCCCACATACTATATCAGCTATAACAAGAAGGAAAACACAAAACCAGAAATCTGGAAGTCTTAATTCCAAGAAAGAAAAGTGCTACCCAATGGAGCTTTACTCCAATAATGCTAACACGCTCTTAATTAGATATAAATATGCATTCTTCCCTTCTCGCAGTGACCAGGCAAAATGGGCACATGCTCTTCTCAACTAGAAATCCAGATCCATCAGCCGTACTTGCAGGCTCCTAGCCATGCTCAAAGCCGGATTTCCAGCTCAAGCCCAGCCGGGCTCCAGCTCTCCTGTACCACCCTGGTACCTCAGGGTGCCGAACTTACAGCTCTAATGAACAGCAAAGGTTCAAAGCCCCTGCTGAGCCTCAGCAGCAGTTTACGTATATGTTTGTAAGCTTGCAGCAAAGGTGAGATAGTTCAAATTCTCTTAATCCTCCTTTCGGTTGCAGACTAGCCTTACTATAAATATGTTTGTGCATCTTGTGGGGTCAGAACGTGCACTGAGTCACCTGGCTTACCTCATGCATGAGGATTTCTGGCTCACATGGTTAGGGCGCATGTCAGATGGGGCAGGGCATCCCCAGTCCTTGAAAGGTAACAGAAAGCATGGATACATTTCAGTGTTTTTAAATAGGAAACCACTGAGATATTAATCAGGAACTTACAGGACACAGCTGGTAGTAATACAGTGCAGATTTCTGCCTTGAGAGAAGAGGAATGAAAGCTACCCTGCCAGGAGCTCGCCTTTGGCACGTGCCACAGTGCTCCAGTCTCAACAGGCCACGTGTGGCTTTGCAAAGCAGCACGAGACAGTACAGAAGCAAGAGTGGTAAATGTAAAGGTTGCTCCGCAGATCTGAGGAGGGGCAAGCAGCTCTAGCCGGGACCTTACTAGGGCAGCTCACATCTGGTCAGTTTTTTCTGGACCAGTAACAAGAATTTAGCTGTTTTATTGCAGGTGCTGAGAGATCATCAAAAGAACAGCTTGTGGTCCTGCCCAGCCAGAATAAAATATCACTTTGAACCAGTTTTCAGCCAGCGTCCTGATCTGGTTTGATTCCCAGTAGTATATTACTCTTCCTTTGCCCTTTTTAACCCTTTTTCCTAGATCTACACTTGCACTTAGAGTCTTATTAAACAGATTTCCATCATCAAATCAAGGCACGTACTTGCCTCTACACACTATTCATAATGCCACAAAACATCATGTAGCAGCGCTACTGACGCTGGCACTCATTTTACAGGTAGCGAGGAGACAGCAAACAGGTAAGTCACTGTTTCTGTCTCAGCTGCAGTACTTGTCTGGAAGGTGACCAAGCAGCTTGCCTTCTGCTCTGGTTTCTCACCCACTTGATCACACAGTCTTGCTGAGGTTGATAATCATTCCTGACACGGGCTCCACCTGCCCAGCATGCCAATCCCTGACCAGGAGCAGAGCAAAGGTTCGTATTCTCTGTCTGTCTTGAGGCACCAGATGCATTAACAACCACCACTTACTCATAGTATAGCAGATGTGACTTAAGTCACATTAAGTCCTACTTGAAATTTAAATGGGCATTTATTTAGAAGTTATACTGCCTGTTACTACATAAAAACCTGGAGCGCTGTGCTTGATAAACCCATCTAAGCGCATGAATAGTTACACCACAATCACTGCCTGACGTGTTCCAACTCACTTCAAGTCCTTTTGGACATAGTTTCATAAGGTTCACTTGTACCTAACTTCCTAAAGATTTCCTTTTGTTAAAAATAAAAAAAAAAAGTCCATTTTTAAAGAGGATTTCGTAAAGAGATAGTGTTTGGACCTCTCTCACCCCTCCTCCATCCTGGGAGGAAGATAAGGTCTCAGGTTTAAGAACAGTATTCATATGACTTAATGAGTTCAGGGAGCAGGAATGGATATGAAGGCAGTCTAAGGGGATTCTTTGTAGAAGAGATTATAAAAGTAGTGTAGTTGCTTTATCAGTACTGTAAATGCCTACTCAAAGCACTGGGGTACTTCATATGATTAAAAATGAAGAGAACAAGGCACCCTAACTGCAAGGGAGGGAGAGCAGTCCATTCCACTGCGCTCATTTCGGGAACCTGACTCACACCCTGCCATCAAAATACTCTGATGGCAGCTCATTGTGGAAGAGCTTGAATACTACAGTGAACAATTCTCATTTAGTGCAAGACAGCTCATCTGCCGCCAGCATACTTCTGTCATATCCTATGGTCAATATAATACAGAAATAAAAGCACAAGGTTTAACTGGGCCTTTTGATTCAAATCTCACTAAGCAGTTTCTATTTAGAACTAATAAACATTAGCCAACGATTTTCTTTTGCTTGAGCGAAAACAAAACAAAAATCTATCTGAAATGTGCAGTGTTTGCCTTCTCCATTTATGTTTTTGCATGCTGAACTAGAAGATTTAAGAGGGTGAAAGAGATGCAGTCAGGATTAGCAAACCAGTAAAATCTTACAGTGAACAGGAAAGCATGAAGATTTATATAAATATCTGCAGGATCTGAAAAGAGCAGATGGATGGTCAAATAATGTAGACGATGTGTGTACATTTGCTTTTAAAAGAAAACATTTCTGTCCCAATCTAAAAAATAATTAGACAAAGGGAATGCTTTCATCAGCTGGACAGCTCCAAAATGCTTTAACATTCTGGATTTGTTACAAAAAGAATAACTATTAAGGAAATATCTTTGTGGAAAGAAGCTTCAAAGCATATTCTTGTCAATGTATACTTGAAGGCCAGATTTTCTAAACAGACGTTTCAGCTGCATTGTTAAGTGTTCATAATACAGCTTTAAAAACAACAACATTGAGCAGAAAGTAGAGAAATCAGGTGAAATTCTACTGGCATGAATTCAAACGTCTATACAAACATCAGCTCCAGCTCCCTGAAAGGCTGGGCCCCTGTCTAAAGGAGATATGCCCAATTCACGCGCCTGCATCGTTGCTGTTTGCCTGTAATATGGCTTTGCAGAGCTGTGCCAGTTCCTACTGAGTGTGAGAAGACTCACAGAGTGTGAAATTTTGCAAACTAAATGAGCCATAGGAACAGTTTGCACAAATCTCCTATGATCAGCGTGGTAACCTAGTCACCTAGTATGTTATTTCCATTATTAGTAATAGCAATTATTCAGGCAAATAAATGACAGAAGAGACCCCTTGGTCTCAACGTTTGAGCAGTGCTGGGTCTGAAAAAGGATTATTATGTTTTTCCATATACAAAGAGCAACTGTATGCTAATGTACCCCCTTCCCTCACTAAGCTGCGGGGAAGGAGGCTTGTCAGGCTCTCAGACAGCTTGCACTAATGCAAGCACACTCTCTCGTGCAGGCAGACTACAGAAAATGAGCTAGGGCGTCTTGAGTGTAATAGAAATTTGATGGCAGTTGGAAGACAGCAACTTGTCAGTCAGGGGAAGCCTCCCGGTTGGTGCACAGTGCTGGGAAAAGGGATTTTCTGGGGGCTCTCATCGCTGCCCCAGGAAGGCTCCAGCCTTGCTCACCAGCATAGGGTATCTTGGAGCTACGCCCTTGCCTTGCTCCAAATGGCACTAGCACAACCATCAGGTTTCGCTTTAGGTTTTCTTTGCCCCTGATGTGCAAAAGATGCATTTTTCTCCCAAGGAAGACAGCTAAGCAACTAAGACCTGGAAAACGTGTTTTATTTTTTTGTCCCTCTCTAAAGAAACTCAGTTGCTGCATTTCATTTTCTCTAGAGGCTCCCTATTCAGTTTGGGTATTAATGCACTTTATTTGGGTTAAGCAATTTTTATTAAATACATAGTTTTGAAGCATTTTGCTTCCCTAACCAAGACCATCATTCATCCAGCTATTAACTGACCTCAGAGAATTTGTGCATTGCCATCTGCAGCTTTGTTGTGCTGTAAAGGAAACCAGTACAATATTTCTCTCCGTCTCCTAACGGTGCCCACAAAGAAAACCTCACAGCAGACAGTCATTCAAATGCACAGCAAAACAAGCTAGAAGGATTTACCTAGATGGAGACAAAAAGGGGAAGAACAACTAATAACAAGTGTCCTATTCCTGGAGAAACTGAAAAGAAATGAGAAATTACATTTTCACAGTTGAGTTGACCTATAGCTTGCCATATACTTTGAAACAGGTTTTATTTAGTTCTACTTCATTTACAGCTACCTTCAAATAGATTATCATGCACAGGTAATGAGTGCAAGTTGCTTGGCAGTTTTTGCTTTTGGGTGTGTTCTGGGAGGGTTTGGCTTTTTTGTTTAAAGAATTGTTTTCTTTTTCCTTTTTTTCCTTCCCCTTTTTTTTAAACTAAACATGATGTACTGTCAGAAAACTTCCGATAAGTTTAGGAGGGGAAGAATTTTAAAAAAAACTAGCACATAAACACTTGTCTGCCCAAATATAGACATTGATTTGGCTAAGTAAAAATGGCCTGTTTGCAATCATATATGACAATGACAAGAGAAGTGGAAGGTGTAGGACAGAGACCCTTTGGCAATCCATCACCATCTGCTCAAATTTCATCAGCAAAAAATCTGTGCGACTGAACCTTGAGGAGACATGATAGGAAGACTTTCAAATTCTTTAGAAAGAAGATACAAAACACTGATTAAAATTCATTATGAGTGCTGATATCTTCATGTTCAACCCACTAATATGACTAAGTTTTGCAGAAATGCTCAACACAAAACCTTTTTAATATCTTACAGATGAAGTGTGAGAAAAATAGCATTTATATTCCTGAAACTGAGAACTCAAGTGGTTACACACCAGGTGAGTGCAATTTAGGATGAGATTTATCAAGGTAGCTGCAAAATTTACTTCTCTTGGGATGGGCATCTAAATAGAAAAAGAAAGCAAGCAAAACTGAAATGATAGTATTTTTGGTTCTTAGCTTGCCCAGGAGCAACTTCCTTTTGGCACTAATGCATCTCTTCCATATTTAATTAAGGATGTATTAGTGCAGACACGCCACAGATTAATGATTGGCAAGGAGCCCTTGTGAATCATGCCACATACAATAGAGTTCTTCTTTCTTCCACTCTTAATGCCTTCCTCTAATGTCTGCTCAATTAGGTTTCTCTGTCAATATCCTAAGAAAGTATGATGCATAGACTGAAGGTGATCTTAGTGATGACATCAATATCTTTAATGTAATGAATACAAGCAATGAAGTACTCTAAGACGAACGTCAATTTTCTGGAAGTTTCTGCTCTTTTTATCTACCTTTCTCCCTTCTTTTTGCATGCATAGGGTTTGGGTGCTGCGATCTATTTTTTCTGGTTAATGCAGGACTCAGCTGGGACAACAGGGCAGGACGAGGATTACAGGATTGATACACAGGGCCTGGCCCAGGAAAAACTAAGGAGTGAAATGACACGTGGGGATAGATCTGAGGGGAAATCCCAGAGCTGCATTCAGCCTGTGGACATATCTACCTGCTCCTGGCTCCAGCTGCGTCCTGGCCAGGAGCTGAGGAAAGACCCGCATGCACCCCTAGGAAGGGACTTGAGCACGCAGGACAGGAGCAAGAGCCGTGCTGCAGAGCCTGCTGCCCCAGCACAGCCTGAAAGCCACAGCCAGACAGACAACATAAGTTCCTTCACTGGGTCATTTGATTATGAGTACAGCTTCATAACGTGTCCTCAGTAGAGCTCTAACGCTGAGATGTTGCCCTGATCCACCTTGTATATCTGGAGGTAATCACCAATTGTTTTCACAACCCTTGCAAATTAGCCCCAACATAAGGGGAGAGCATTAGAAAGAAAAAGATCAGAAAAATCTTTCAGCAGTGGAGAAGGAAAAGGACAAATAACATGCTCCTGAAATTTTCTGAGAAGAAGTCTCAAGTTTTCCTACATTTTGAAAAACAGAATACAATTAGAAGTTATGACATTATTCAAGACAGGTAAAAGTTCCCCTTCAGTAACAGTTTTTAAATCAAGACTGTGGGACTGAACTTTCTCCCTAAAAGCCATCACTCATGGGGCTTGTTCAAAATAAATAAATAAGCAAACAAACAAACCCAGCAGCTTTTTAGGTCAAGACAGATCAAAATAGTTGAAAGTGATCCTTTCATGCTTTCATATTTATGTCTCCAAAATCTGGGAGCTTTTTTTAGTTCACTTGGAGTCAGATTATCAGGAAGCAATTAGACTTCTTAAAATGTAAAAAAGCTATATCGTGCTTACTTATGTTTAATACCTCTTATCACATGCAACAGGGAATAGTAAGGATCAAGGGAGAAAGATCACTGCTCGCAGAGAAAAGCATGCATTAGTCAGATACACAATATACCTCAGAGAAAGCCATTTCTATTGCCACTTCATATTCTTGAGCTCTGAGTTTATATACAGTGGGGTTTTTTTGACCATTGGATCCCCTGATTGGTGCTTACAGGAATGATCACACCAAAGTGTCTCAGACTCTTAGTGAACGAAGGACCATAACTGGATTACTGTGCATCTTATTTATCTTATACTAATGTGCCACTACAAACCAGGACCCCTTCATCCTAGGCAGTGTAGAAATACAAAATAGATAGGCACATACGCTCAGTGATGGGACAACTAACAGTGGCCTCTGGTGGCCTGTACAGAAACTGGCCAGACTCTGAAAACAAGATCATTTCTGAGATGGGACTGTTTTCCTTTGGGAAAAGCCCACCCATAGTGCCTGAGCCCGTGGTGCTAACCGCCTGCCACCTAGGATAGCACAGGGCGAGGAGCCCTGAGCTGCAGCTTGTTTCCCTAGGCCTGAGGCCAGCCAAGTCACATTTACTGTTCCGTCACTGAAGACCTCTCCCAAAACCTTTCTCCCACCTCTGCTTTGCTGAAGGAGCACCCTGTGCCCCCAGCCCTAGGGAACCAGCTGTACCTTTGCCCACCATGCTGAGACAGCCCACTCTGAATCAGCTTGTTCTCCTCACAGGACTGGCCTTTGGGATTAAATCAGCCGCTTTCCCCCAGATCTGAACACAAAGGCTGTCGGCAGTGGGCAGCCAGAGGGATATACTGGCACTCCTGGGCTCCCCACAGCCAGAGCCCTGTTTCAGGTGCCCTGCTTGAGCTGCCTCCCAGCCAGCTCACAGGAACACCCTGCCTCCTTCCCCGAGGGCACGGGACAAGTATTGCCATCTCCTGCAGCCAGTGCAGCCTCAAAGAACAAAAGCAAATTTTCATCCCATTTAAACATCTTTTTTGAGATGGAGGGAGGTTTTGTACCAGCGACTAAGTTTACAGCAAGCAAAACTGGGGAAAGTTTTTGGAATTCATCTGAGTGCTCTGGAGAAAATGCTGGGAATGCTCCCTGTTATCTACCACTCCTGAGGGGGAATTTCTTTGTCCTGTGCATTGCTCTCAACTCCCCTTTGGGACATACAGATAAGTGGGCTTGCTCTGTTATTTTCACTGGATGCTTCTGGTAGTTGCAGTCCACTGAAGCCCTCTTTTTATCACAAGGAACAAGAATTCCTCATACTAACTAGAGAGGAAGTTTGCTAAAGATAATTCCTGCTGCCCATCCCGCAGCACCAGAGCATTGCAGGTGACTTGATCTACTGACCCTTTATGCATAGCAATGATCAGTGTTTTGCTCAAATTTGCAGCAGCAGTAGAAAAATTTGTCTCAAATTCTCATTCCAATGCCCTAGGCATGCATTCCTTTAAAATGAAAGTGACAGCTTCTGCTTTCACACAGGTCTGGACAAAGATCAGGTGAGTACAGTTAGCCAGCCAGGGCAGAGCTTCAGACCATCAGTCGGAGTGGTTCTCCTGGTGTTTCTTATGCCACCCTGAGCTAGCTGCATTCCCTCCCTATGCCCTGGGCTTCCTTTTTGCTGTAGATATCACTCAGTGCATCCACATGGTGTCCCTGAGCGGCCACCTGGTAGCTCAAGAGACTAGTTTGGAGGGCAAGAGACTGGTGGCAAGGCCAGATTCAGTGCATGGGCTTCACAGACAGCTTCGTTCAGAGGTATTCATCCTTCTGCTACACTGACAAAACACAACAGGCAGTCACCCAACATCCTCATTGTTCATTCAGGAGAAAAACAACCTCAGAATGGCTACAAAAGGAAAAATATGTATGGGTACTCACGGCCCAACATGTGCTTTGTCTGGTCAGTGGTACTGCCAAGAAAGATGTGGCATTTGGCCAAAAAGCCTCGGCACACCAACAAAACACACTGAAAGCTCAATTATGAGGTGGCAAAAAATGGTTACGGGTGTTTGTGATGATGTGACTGAGCACGGTGATGTATGGTATGAGCACACAGAGCTGTTCAGGAATGACCGTGTCCATCTGTCAAAGGGTTGGATACATGACTGGATGACAGGCAATGCTGGTCAGTGTGACAGACCATGCTTTCAGCACTTCATCAGAATTGCTTTCAAAGTGCTGCCTAACAACTGTCAAGTATCACAGTACTGTAGGAGTTATAAAGACATTTTCAAAGGACAATAATGAAGTAGCTTTGTGAATTACTGGGAAGAGCTCCACTCAAGCATGAGGGGCCTGGCAGGGAAAAGAACATGCAGAGGAAAATATAAAAAGCAGATGATAAAAATAAATCCCGTCCTTCTACCAAGGAGATCTCATCCTGAATTGTGAAGGAGATACCAAGTAGTTGATGCAAGGGACCTGGGACAGCAGAATAAGTCAGAGGTAGCTATATATGAGGCATGCAATAACCACAGACTTGCTGGACTGTGAGAATTTTTAAAGTCACTGAGAGTGCTTATAACAGTGCTCCTAGTGGGAACCACCGGATTTTAATGTTTCCATTAACACCGAAGAATAAAGGATGGATGTTGGACGTCCCACTGCCCTTCTGTGATGCCTGCACTGTTCTGCAGCACAGTTGGAGAAGGTCTAAAAAGTACAGATTGTTGGTGAGGAGTGCTAGGACACTGATGAGCCATAATAGCTCATAGCCATGACCAATCTACCAGCCTAACAGACACCCCATGCCCATTCAGCTCAAGTCTGCATTTAAGCTCCAGCTCTTGGCCCTGATCCTCGCCTGAACTACGCGGTAGGTAGGTCTGTGCCTGGCAGATCACGACCTGTTGGCCTGGCTTTGGGTTTATCATTTCGGATGTGCCTTGGAGGCACTGGCCTGCTGCCCAAACATGGCTAGTGCCACTGAAGCCAGCCCAGTCACCTCACTGGCATACTGCAGGTCTGCACCCTGCCTCAGCAGCACCACTGCCCCTGCCTGCACCCTTGCCGCCCTCAGTTCCCAGCTCACCTGCCACTGCCCTGGCAGGCAGACCGCTGCCTTGCTTCAACCTGCACATCGTCTTTGGGACCACAGCAAAACTGGCTGAGTTCTGGTTCAATGGATGGATAGTATGCAGTAGGTGAGAACGCAAGTCACTGTACTGCTCCAGAAATACTCAGTCCAACAAGAGAGAGAGAGAAACTATTTCTTGGATATTTTCTGGAGAGCCAAATGCAATGGCTGTAGTCACAAAACCCTTTCCACCCTGTAAAGAATTGGCTGGTACAGCCAACACCTCATTAGTCATCCATTAAATCCTTACTACTATTACAGCCAAAGGTGAAGCAGAGCCAGTGATCTAGAGGTTAGCAGATTAAAAGCATTCTTAGTTCCTGTAACCATTCATTCCTGCTACAATTTAATTTCTCTAGTCTATCATCAACACATAAACCATTTCCATAACCTTTTTATTAGTTTCTTCTATTTCCTGTATGAACGCTTTTATTTCTTAAGTCTTTCTTTCAGTCTATTTGGTTACATCCTTTCAGATGACTCTTTTTTGTTACATCTGCTGAAGACAGAAAAAAAAAGCTATACAGGTGTAGAACTGGGGTGAAACTGCAACTCCATAAATTTTCCATAAGTGCAGTTCCATAATGCTCATAATAAAAAAAGTAGCCTACTCAAGTCAAGCTGCTTCACAGTTCAGGCACTGTATGAAATTTACAGTTGTAAATGGATCAATGTATTAAAACATTTATATGAACCTGACTATGCAAGTCTAGCCAAAATATCAAACCAAAGAAAGCATTTGCTGATAAATACTATTTTCATAGAAGTCATACAGCAGTTTCAGTGTGGGTTATAGGTTGTGGGTTTTGTGGTTTCCCCCCACCCCACCCCCAAGTGTTGTCAAGAGCTCCATACCTGTCCCTTCTGACTGAGGCTTAATCCTCTTTAAATTTATGTACTACTTCTGAAGGTAATTCAGCACCTGAAACTGTTCCCCTGCTTCTCAGGGGATAATGGGAGAGTCAGGCAGGCAGTGACAACTGCGTTCACAAAAGAAGTTACTATCTATTTGGAACAAAAAGGCTGCACATTAAACTTCTGTTTGTCTGTACACTATATTGCACTATATTAATACACGCATACACAATATATGAATGTCTTAGTACACATTAAAGTGAAGCCTAGCCTTGAAAAACTAAATGTTCACCCAACAGCTTTGGCAGCTGAGGTTTAGAATGCCTGCTCTTAGATCCTGTGTATCACATAGTCCTGCCCTTTTTAGGCTGTTTCCAAGAGCTTAGTTTTCAAACATTCTGAACGAAAAAGAACTCTTCTTGTGAGAAGACTGCTATAGATTTGCCATGCGCTGTAAGGACCTGCAATCAATGAGTTGATCTGTAGCAACGCTCAATTTTGAAGCCAGGAATACACTTCCTTGCTGGCCCATCACAATACTTCTGACTATTGTAAAAACACTAGAGATTTCGGACACTTAAAAGCATCACCTCAGCCACTGGATGACTGCCCTCAAGCAGAAGTAAGTTATTCAAGTTACTACATGAAGAATAGCGATTGCAATGTTAGACTGACATATTGATATGCCTTCCCTTGACTCTTTCCACCCAGGTTTCAGTCCATTGCAGAAACCCAATTGAACCAGTCTGACTTGGGAAGGGGAGAGGCAACAAGTAAACACAAGATCAGTTGAGGAACAGGAGCCTAAATAGGCAAAATAAAAACGGAGGAAGAGGTGAGAGTACACAACAGCACTTTACAGAAAGGAAAGGAGAGGGGAGAGGGGAGTACAGATTAAGATGCTTACCCCATATTAGAACTCGCCTGTGAATGAGCTGTGAATTAAATCAACATCCAATCCCATAAGCCACAAACCATATGCTTAATAAGCCAGCCATAAGTGCATTCTTCTCTTGAGGGGAGCGATGCATTTTCTGAACAGAAGCATAACTCAGGCATTTCTATGGATTAGGTCATTTCTGATCACCAGAGTCATATGAATCTGTTCTCCCTAATGAGAATTTAACTGTTCAAAAAAGCAGAATAAGCTTTCTAAAAAGGTATTGAATTTATATTCAAAGCAGATACATCAAAAGAATACTTTACACATCTAAACCTGTAAATCCAACTATTATGGTCCCTCTTATTACATCAGGGGGTCCTACTTATCATGGCTGTGTTAGAGATAAAGATAAATCATTTGACATAACAAAAATAAAGTAACCATAATAGCATATTGTCACTAAATTGGTCTCTCCACATGAAAACGAGTCCCTCACCTTTTGCTTTGTCTTCCTTTGATTTTTAATAAAGATCTGTTGCACCTCTGCCTTTATCCAGTTGGAAGAAGTTGCTAATCTGTAACCTTACCCGATTCTGTACATTGGAACTGATCAACAAATGTTTACCATCATTTATTTTTGAAACAGTATGCCATAGAAATGAAATAAATTTGTTAATATTTAGGCAAACACATAATTTAAGGAAGATAGTATTGTTATGGTTTTGTATCTGTCTCATACAAAATCTTAGTGACATTTCCTTTTATTGGTTTTTATCATGTAACTGTAATTAATAGAGAAGTCCTTAATACGGTTTTCATATGAACTGGTAAGGTAAAATGAATGCTTCAGTGGCATTTAAAAGGAACCCAACGGAATCCAATTTTAAGCATTAAATTGGCCAATACATCATATAAACTTTAAATGAATTGATACCGAGTTATGGATTACTATATAATTCTGGCTTGATGGCCTCCAGGGATGTCTCAGAATCTTACTGTGCTTCGACGCTCATACCCTGATATCATGTATCAGTGACTGTAATCAGAATGAGTGTATAAACTTAAAATAGCAAAGCTGTTGCATGGTAGACAAACTGAAATTACTATAGACACAGTTTGCAACAATTAAAAAAGTTCAGCCAGTTAACTAAACACCTGAGGCTATCTTTCGGCCTTCAAAGTTGGAGAAAAGGTCTATTTCAGCACCAAACAGTAATTATATCCAGCCTAGTGATTGGCAGTTGAGTTTACAAAAAGGTTAAGAAAGCCCTATAGGTCAGCATAGCCAAATAACATTGAGGTAACCACACTGAGATAGCTTAGAAGAAAACAGTAATTGAAGAACAGAAATGTCAACACTTAATCATAGTCCTTACAGTTTCTACTAGGTTGGAAGAAAACATTTGACGCCACGCTACCAAATAGCCCTTGCAAACCAATATGAGCTACATTTTGAAGAGATGTAGATGTTATATTTTTCTGGAAACACTGTTTTTTCTGTGTTCTGACCACAGCAGTTGCAGAATGTGCTCACATAACAAGTGGCGCAGATCCCCAGGTGCAGAAAACTTCTGCAGCTAAAAAGTTACCTTCCTAAATTATGTTACGTATTATCAAGCTTTATTAACAGTCAAAAGCATTTCTTATAAGATCTTAAGAAAACTTTGGAGAGGTTAAGTAAAATTGGGAGTGAGGTCATATGAAGATTATTTGTTGCTTAAGAGCAATCCCATTGCCTTAGCAATTCACATATCATTGTCCCCTTGCTGCTTTATACTGAAGGAAAAGGCTGTACACCCACACGTTGTCATAAGATTTCAGAAAGAAAAGAGAATACCCACTCAGCTGATGATGAAACCAGAATTCTAACCCCAAGATATTACCGTCATTCCATCACACGGAAAGCAGTGACTGCAGAAGAAAGACAGTCACAGCAATGTAGACAACGTACGTTGTCCTAGCACTGCTCAGCAGGCGAATCACAGCACAAAATATCCCCTTTTCCCTCTCATTACTAGTATGTCAGCAAAGGGGCACAACTCCTGCTAGATATCCCTGCTATCCCGCAGGGGTCTGGGGAGGGAGAAGGCGGCAGTGACTTAACAAAATTATCACTGATGCTTGCAAAACACTGTTTGCAGCATCAGGAAAAATTAAAATTAGCCTCTTTTTAGCTGAGCAGAAATTATTATGAAGTCTCTCAAACATACTATCTGCACCAAGATAGCCACAGAATCACAACAGGTACTGCTTTCTTCTCGCTGAGCTCATGTGATCCTCTCAGGCTCAGAAAGCTGAACAGGAAAGGAAAATATCACCACATAATTCTGAGAATATAAGGACCTCCATAGCATTGCCTTGAATAGCAAGCACAACTCATTTACTGCTCTTAACGCAGGCAGGGAAGAAGGCACCCTCATGCTAGGTGAGGAAATTAAGCAAGGAAATTACTGTTATAGGAATGACTTAATTTTCATTGATCTAATTCATGACAGACATAACAGCAGTGATGAGTTTACTAACTGTGGGTTCCTCCTTCCTCCTCTATCCCTCCTCAAGTTTTTACATCAGAAGTAGAACAATAGAATCAAAAATGGGGCATATACTTAACATTTCTCTCAAATTGACGATTAGCACTCCTCTTGGGTGAAAGCTGTCTCTTGCTGTTCAGCCTACACATATAAAGGATTTGCTGGATACCAGTACAAGGATGTCATCATAACACAGAAAATCGCTACTGGATTAAATTCTAATGGTAGAAGTATACCATTTTTTTCCCTCTTATTCTTTTTTTGTGGGTTTTTTTTTTTTTTGGCCTTTTAAAATAGTTTTGAAGGTATCTCAATGAGTTTTACATGAATACTTAGCTGCTGAACTAGATAGTAATTGAAAATATTAAGGCTTCATGATCTCTATCTCTGATTACCTAAAGAATATTTTTTTATTCATCATTTTGCTCAAACGACAGCAATAGTTCCTTTCTGGCTGTATATTCTGAGGCACAAAATTGGTGTTGGGGCAGTAACCAGTAGCTTTATTTAACAGATGTAAAATTCATATGTCATATCTAGACCAAAACTAAGGGTTAGGTTCAAAACACATTAGCTGATCTGGTTAATCAGAATGGCATGAGACTGCTGGATGCTGTCCCCAACAAGCTGGTGTGCTGTAACAGCAATAAATGCATTCTGCTTACGGGTTAGCTTTTAAACACAGTAGTCAATATGGTATGCATGACACATGCATGGAGAAAGTCTGAACGCACTATTTTCCACCTTCCATATTTTATACCCCAAGTCCAAGTGAAGCCAATAGAAAATCTTGTCATCATTGTCATTTCCTGCTAGGATCAGGTTTCCAGTTAGATGTGTATAACACATTTTGACCAGTGTACGGCAACATCTGAATGAAAGATTTGACTCTCCCAAGCAGAAATGCAGCCGTCTTGCATTGTCCTCCTTCAAATATAGGGGAAATTCACCATGCATAAGCAAAATAAAAGCAGCCACTTTTTGGTTTTAAATCCATTACCATTGACACATGACCTCAGCACAAGTGTTTTTCTAAAATTCTCAGCTCTTGTGAGTTTAAAATCAGGTGATGGGTGTATTTATTATATTTCTAGCTACCCGTGTTTAAAAGAAGAGCTTCAAAATGTATTTCAGGTACACCTTCAAAATTAAGATACTAAAGGTAAATAAAGAGAGATCACCAACTCTGTCTATTTTATATCGCCATTTCTGAATGGTCATTATTTTAGTGGAGACACAGGGCTGGTCGTGGGTGAAAGCTTGGGCTTGGTAAGCTTTCTTTTTTCCAGTCCTTCATGAATGTTTAAGATAAGATTTTTATTAACTTAGTTCCATGAGATTTCTTTTTAAACCCACCTTGTCCTGAAGAACACAAAAGCAGAAAATTGTTTTGGTGTTGTAAGATGTATTATGTTTAAACAAGAAATTCTACAGATGTGTTTAAACAGATGTATAAAATGCATCTATGGAGCCCATTTGTCCATATGGATGTGAGGTGGCAGCAACAATAATTTAGCATCACCATGGCAATAAACTTCAGAAATAAACTGCACTGTCTGTGAGGAACTGATGAAAAATCTCCCTCACCGCAACATGAACTGAGATGGGAACCATCATGTTTCCTCTCTTTCCTCTCCATGAGGCTGAGTGCCTCCTGGCAGGGGAGTGGGTTATTTTCCTCAGCCATAGCCATTCACATGCCCTGGCATAGTTCACAGCATTGTCTGGCATAACTTCACATTAGTGTATTTGCACCAAATGTGTTCACTGCAAGTCTATTTTCATTGGACACCATTGTAACAATGGTCAAGGTAATGGTACAAAGCGTTAGTGGCTGTGTCACCCACTACCTTGCCATGACCTGCTCACAGAAAACGCGAGTCCAGCACCCTTTCTGTATTGGCAGTTCTGCTGCTAGCAGTGAAACTGGATCACTAGGAAACTTCAGAAAGTAACGAGAGGCTATATCCAGTGTGAAAAAATGCGTACCTCACATAAATAATACCTATGAGTCCACTGAGGTTTGTAAAGTTCAGGAGAGACTATACCTAAAGAATTTAGGTTGTTTAGGAAACAGAGCAGTGTGTTGCCAGAGCATAAAAAGATTTCTGAGGCTCTAGTTACCACCACAGTTTATGTCTCTATGCTTATAGGTCACCTGAAGGGAGCCCTTCACCAAAAATGCAAATATAAATAAAGATTAAACACTGAAAAGAATTCAAATACATGACCTATATGGTAGCTCCCTATCTGTAGGGGACAAACATGATGATACAAAGATCAGCTTTAAAAGTTCATCCATCTTCTCCACAGCACATGAAGCTGACTATAATACATTCAAAGTAGCATGAAGGACTTCAGTGTGCAAGAAATTTTAAATAGCGTTACACCACTTCTTTCTGTTCCCAATATTAGGTGCCCCCGTGATAATTATGGTGCTACCTTCCTAGATGTGGTATTTAAAAAGAAACAAAGAGCTCAAGGAGAAAGTATGATAAGATCCTTTTTAAAGTGTCTGATGGATCCAAATTCTTTACTTCCCCTTTCCACTGTACAAATCTCTATTGTTGTACTACAGTATTTTCCTTCAGCTGTAAGTTGTGCCTGAAGCATGACAGCCACTGCACTGTAATATCAGTGCTCACTGGAAAGAAAGGGGTGAAGTGGGCAATACACAAAAATGGCAGCAGAGAGCCCAACAGATAGACAGGCAAGGGCAAGGAGTTGAAAAATAAATGCAGTTTCTGTAACCTCAGGGACATACCTACCTGTAGGTTGATACAACCTCTCCATGAGATTTGCAAGGAAGTCCTACACAGTGCACATCAGCAGTCTGACTTCTCTGGATGGCAGCTAACATCCTGTAAAGAATGATTTCTGGGATTCTCTCTCACACACACAGACACTATTGTTTGGAAATTGCCCACTTGCTTAAAGACTGAGACATCCAACAGGTTTTTACTGTCACGCCAGACATTAATTTCCAGCTCCAGCTGGTTGGATTTAACAAAAACCTAAAAACATTTCAGCGTAGCATCAGCACTGGCACCTAAGAAAATCCCTGGTATAGCTGAAAGTCAAGCTGTTACAAAGCTAAATAACATCTCCTTTCTGCCATGCCTTCACCTTATTGATCATCATTCTCCTGCACATCATTCACTTAACTTCAGATCTCATCCTGCAAAAACAGACATCAATAACTGTACTGCCTCGAGCAGCATCACTGAAAGCAATGAGACAACTGATAGACGCAGCAGTTACTTTACATCCAGCTGCTCTGTGAGCTGAAGCCACATGGGATAAACTTCAGGACAGACTTCTCCCTCTCCAAGTCCTCAGCTAGGGTCTTCCACAGCTGGAGCAACATTCAAGGAAATAACCAATATCAGGCAGACCATGGAACTGATCACAAAAACACCTCCAGTTGTACAGACTAATACAGAAGTCCTTCTCCGGGTTAGCTAATGAGCAGGTGCAAGCCAGCCAACCACGGAATAAGAGTGAATCTTGAAATAGATCTCCCTTCTCATTAACTCCTACTCATTGCAATATCAATTGGCAGTACGTGACGGGCAGAGACATTCCTTTCAGTGCACCCTTACACCAAGAAACTCCAACAGTATGAAACTGTATTTGGGGAAAATAAATTTTTCAAAGCTGCATCCTTACAAAAATTCAGCTTTCATAGACTTCATAGCACATTGTCTCTATACATCAAGCTATTTCTGAGGTAAATATGACACATCATGAGACTGATGACAATTGCAGGAAAAAAAGTATGAAAGGAATGGCCTTGTCAGATATACAGAAAACAATAGGGCGCCTGGGGGGTTAACGAAGCTGGTAATCCATTTTTTAATTTAAGTAGGACAGTAGAAGAGCTATCTTATTGTTTTTTCTTGCATTTACTTTGGGTACGGAGGCAATGCTTTCAGTGACTCATACAAAATATTTGGTGTTTGTTCGTTAGTGTGGAAGTTGAGGTTTTATTTGAAATTCTATCATCGACACGCTACATGAACTTCAAAAATGGATCACGCTTCACCATGGCCAAGTGTTCTATATGTAGAAACTTGTTCAGATTCCACACGTTTTCTCCTCTATTATTTTAAAAACCTTATGAATTGTTCTGAAAGCAGCTTGGTCTCTAGAAAAAATAATTAGTGGAAATCCAAGTCTCAAACAACTGTGGAAAGATATTCAGAGTTCAGTATTTGAAAATCTTCAAGGCTGCTCCACATTTTCACCTTTCTAATAACAGCAAACAATACATGCTTGACCGGTCAGAAGAAAATCATGAGTACTAGACTGTCAGCTACCTGCACACCACATTTCATTTGGTATAGTAATGAAACAAATTCTGGTTCGTAAACCTAAAGGCTCCTGTGATCAGAACCATCAACTCAAAAACTTACTTCATAGGGTATTAACTGGGATTCAATCCTTGCTGCAATGGTTGTAGCAGTTTTATAAAGAAAATACATATATACTTAAAAGATATCTTATTTCTGTTTCCTAGGAACACTTCATGCCAAGCTATAGAGAATTGGCTAAAATGGCTACATCTGTCTTTACTGTGAAATAGATGGAGAAACTATTTTAGTGCTTTAACTCATCTTAAAATATGGCAAAAAAAAAAAA
>VXAL01019932.1:61114-104177 GCA_013399475.1 Chauna torquata
AAAATAATTAATATTTTATAAAAAAAAAAAAAAAAAAAAAAAAAAAAAAAAAAAAAAGAGGGGGGGGGGGGGGGGGAAGTGCTAAAAATAATAGGCATGCCATGTAGCAGATTAACTTGAACATTAACTGCAGAGCATTGAGAAGAGAATGACTAATTATACTTAACTCACTGGTGATGGCTTTGGTCTGTAGTTCCCCATTGCTCTCAATCAAGAGCAATTCTGTTCAACTTAGTCAAACTGACTGAGGTGAAATTGGTGTGAGATCAATATCCAGCTCGAGAACTAATGAAATATAGTACAGAGTTTTTGCAGGGTCTTTTGTTTTTTAGGAAAGAAGGTCAGGAGGGGAAAAGGTAGTGGTTTATTGCAGAAATTTAAAACTTGGCTCAAGTTCAGTCCCTCTTTCCCCATAAAATATCAATAGAAAAATTGATGTGTCTTAAAGAGTACCATTTTTCAATGTTGCTTTCAGGGCTTCTTGCTGAAAGTTTTTGTTATTGTTTGTGGAGGTCAAGAGAAGGGAAGAAGAAATGGTTGTGCTGTTATTTTGTATAGAAGCTCAATCATTTCATGACATTTTAGAATGGAAAAGAAATTTGAAGAAAATAGTCTAGTCTGAGGATTTAAGTACAGTTATTGAAAAAGNGTTTTTGCAGGGTCTTTTGTTTTTTAGGAAAGAAGGTCAGGAGGGGAAAAGGTAGTGGTTTATTGCAGAAATTTAAAACTTGGCTCAAGTTCAGTCCCTCTTTCCCCATAAAATATCAATAGAAAAATTGATGTGTCTTAAAGAGTACCATTTTTCAATGTTGCTTTCAGGGCTTCTTGCTGAAAGTTTTTGTTATTGTTTGTGGAGGTCAAGAGAAGGGAAGAAGAAATGGTTGTGCTGTTATTTTGTATAGAAGCTCAATCATTTCATGACATTTTAGAATGGAAAAGAAATTTGAAGAAAATAGTCTAGTCTGAGGATTTAAGTACAGTTATAGAAAAAATGCCATGCGTTACTCTATAAGCATGTTATCTGCTCTTTGTAATTGTATGTATTTATTTACTCGAACTACTCAATGCATATCTGCATACCCCTCGCCAAGGGCAACCTGGCACCTTTCGGCAGTTCAGCTTTCAAGAATCAGCCAGGTAGGTCAGGAAGGCCAACTCGGCCCACGAGTCTTGAGTGTGAAACTCCAGGCTGCAAGACAAAGCCTTTACTCCCAGCGCCAGCTCTCACTACTTCCCAGCACACTTACAAAATGCTTGCAAAGGCTGTACCGTGAGCGAGATCACACGTCTGATCCAGCTTTAAAACCGACGTGAGAGCACCTGCTGAATGCACTGAGCCCACGAGAGCCATTCAGCCAGAAACAGCCGATTTCCACCTAACGTGAAAGAAGTGTTCCTTCTTGCCTCCCCACAGCTTCCCCAACTGTCCCTTCTACTATCATGCTCTCAAGGAACAGCGTTTAGCTACATTTTGCATAAAGCCTTGGTTCAGCAAGTACACCTATAGTTGTACACACAGGAGGATTCCCCCTGGCCTTTCTGGGGCTACTCAACAGCTTACGGTTGCGCACCTTCAGAGGTAACTTACAACTGGGCTTAGAAGGCTTTGATAGGAAGACAGTTAACATACCCATCATTTAAAGTAGAGCTAAAAAAAAGTTGTTGTTCTCGCTCTGGAACTTGCACCTTTCCCTCCTTTTCCTTTGATTTACTTCAGTGCTCAGAGATTCAGGTACCTCCAAGAGAGCACCCTGCCTATCCTGGCTCCCAGCTGCCCGCTGCTCCATGCCCACAGCCCTGCGTGCCTGGCAAGCGCCGACACCGCGCTGAGAGCGGCCGCAGAAGTTGCATCTGAGCAAGCAGACCTGAGCAAAGCACCTGGAGCAATCATGGGCAAACCATCATCAGTCTCTGAAGACGTTACCAGACAGTACAATTACGAGAGCTGAATCAGCTCAGTGGAAAAAGGTATCTAACAGCCCAACTGTCTAGAGCCCATTCCACATTTACAAGCACATTAACATCTGCCAGTATGTCCATCCCTTCACACTAGAGCACTTCATGATCACTACACGCCTTCCTGAAAAATCTCTCTTTTTTCTCACATCTGCTGTTTCATTTTCCAATTTTGAAAGGACGCACAACATCTGAAAAGTTGAATTTCCTTTCACAAAAAGAAAAAACACCTACACGCTCAACGCATATTAAAGCTGAATGTGCAGAAGATGACTAGAGACAGACAAATAATACTTCCATACTAATCATATAAGTAGTCCTGTGGATACTTGCACGTTTACAGCCGTATTTCCACTGAAGTGGCTTGGCAAGACAGGCAGTGCTTTCAGCATAGGAAGCCAGATACAATATGAGTCTGCTCATATAGACAATTGTTGGTATATGCAGACATTCAAATGTTTGCCAGACACAGCCATGTTTCACTTGCAGTGGGGTCTCTAGCATTTCCAGAGATTACCAGAATAATCTGGCACGTTTTATTCTAACACATCTATTAGTCTAACGATAGAGCAAATCTATCATTAAAGGGCACAAGAGATGGGCAGTCAAGTAGGGTGGGAAGGCAACTCACTGAACGAAACCCAGAGCTGGTAACCTGAAAATGTGAGTTGTGATGCTGAGATGGAGACAGACTGCCTCAAGGACCTTGGACAGGTTACTGCACCTCCCTATCACCTTCCTCCTTGATAAAAACAACAGGGTCACCAGCCTGAACTATAGGTTTCTGCAAACCTCTCTCAAAAAAAAAAGAAAGGATATTTATTTTCCCACTTATATACATGATGTCTGAAAAGCCACTAAAATGTTTGTTCCTTGCTTCTCCATAGGAAAAAAAAAAAAAGACGTATTCTCTCCACCACAATCCCTCATACAGGAATATTCATTTTTACTAGACTCATACTTCCCAGGCAATGGTCTCTGTACCAATATATATAATTAAAAAAATATAAGAAAACACTGGGGAAAGAAGGTGCAGAACAATAGCACGCATAATTGAACTATTACTGTACTCATTTTGGTTATTCACAAGCTATCAATATTTTGACTCGAAGTATCTCAAGACCCAGGTGTGCAAAATTTGGTTTTGAAAAAAACAATTTAACTTACAGATTATTGCTATAATAAAAAAGCACTTGAGTTGTTCAACTATTCTGCTTTGTATGCGCCCATAATTTACAATAGTCCTACAGTTTGTTTGTTTTGTTGGGATCCAGAATGCTTTTAAGCATGCCTCATTGTTCTATGTTTTATGCCTCTCAATAAAAACGTCACTTTAAAGACAAGTGAGGATTTTTAGGAGAACTTCTGACAGATCCTGACTACATTAAGTCCCCAGAGGGCACAGGTTTCATAAATGATTTCATAGCTATGTTTTATCTGGGTTTTTTGTTTGTTTGTTTTAAATAGGAATGAGAATCAGAAATCCTTTCTCCTACAATAGTGCTAGGAGGTTGTACTTCTTGTTAATGAGAAATATTATCTTAGCAGAGAGCTGAGTCTTCTCATTTTCATTTATATAGGAGATTGATTAACACTTAGCTAATTGGCACATGCAAATAGGGATTAGCTGAATTTGTTTTTCTCTACAACTCAACAACTATAATTTAGATACTTATTTAGATTAAAATCTGTTATTATTTTTGAAGGTAATCATCTGCCTGTTGTCAAAAATAAAGTAGCTAAATATATTACTAATTGTATCTTATTTATGTTTCAGAAAATAGTTAATTAACTTTCCCAAAAAAGTAAGCATAAAATAAAGCTTATCTTCACAATGTTGGAGTCAGGTCTCATATAAGAAAATAGGGAAGATGCATTTTATCTACTGAAGTAAGGTCAAATAATTAGAGGCTAACTAGAGATGCAATCAAATCTGAAGTTATAAAGATCTCCAGCAGAAAACATCTGCAATGTAACTTGAAGTAGGTAAGATGGCAGGCTGTCTTTTGATATTCCTGCACCAGATGAAAGATAGGCAGCATAATTTTTCTAGTGGTGACTAATTATAAGTAACATCTTTCAATTGTTTTTTTCCTCCCCTCCCTCCCCACCCTTTTTCTTCCTGGCAGGAGTATTACAGAGAGCAGATTAAGAATAACTGAGGTGGGGGAGGAGTGCATTTAAGGCATTTGGGGGTTTTGAATTGTTGTTGGTTGTTGGTTGGAGTGACAACAGGTGGTTACATATGTGGGTGTTCAGAGAGCCAGCATTACAAGTGTACAGACACCTCACAACTGCAACTATGTGTGGCTCTGCTCATTTTATGACTTAGCAAACAATGCAGCCTGACGCAGAAATCGTCCTGAAAAAACTCTCTCTTCGCTCTCTTCCTGCACTGTTACTGGAGGAGGGGGGGCTGGAGGGTTCATGTGAACGTACATCATTAGCTTTAATATTTACAATCTGACATAGCCAAGGTATTTTACAGAGAATAGATTAAAAAATGTATTAGCAGCTTCCAAGATCTATCCTAAATTTATCATGTGTATTTAGCTATTGCAGTAGGGTTTTTCATCAGGTGTCACGAAGCACCAAGCAACAGACTAAAGACAACTCCACCCGTGAGATTACAAGGTAATATTTAGAATTCAAAGCAAGCACAGGAAACCTACAATGATCAGTAGTGCAGCAGAAGACAATGTAAAATACAGGTTAAATGACATTATTTGAATGTGTCTGTGGTATGTAGTTACTCGCACTCCACTTTCTTACAGGACACTTCGTACAGCAAGCTCAGCACACTACCTCCCAGGCACCAATTAAGTTGGTGGAGTCAGTTCAGTTTATCCACCAGACAGCGAGCGGTGACCATAATGAAACAATCATGGGACTTGGCTCAGTTAATCTACTCCACACTGTACTGAACCCTCAATTCCTTCCTCAAATCCTAGTAAGCGGCAACAGAATATCCTCTAAAATTAATCTCCCCGGATTATCTTTTTGTCTAGCAGGACTCAAGCTGCAGAACCCTGCCACAGGCACGTTGGCCCTCACAAACACAGCTGCACGCAAAAATCGCATTCTGCACTTATCGGTGCAAACACACACTGCACATCATCTAGCACACCCTTCACCATACAAAGCAGAAACACCTCATTCTTGTTCCGAAGGCAAGGTTAATTTCTCACCTTCTCTGCCCCAAGATGGAAACTTCTCAGAAAATTAAGAGGGAGGAAGCTCCACCTGGATGCTCCCTGGGTGTTTGTCTACTTTGTCTGCTTCATATCTTGTGTTTATCTGGAGGTCTTGGTTGTTTTTCTCTCTAATACACAGCCATTTAATGCAAGTGAAGAAAGTGGATTACCATTTCCAATCTCATTTGAAACAGGCCACCCAGAGCTAGATGTTAATTCTGTCTCCTCACTCCCCTTCAAGGCCCAGAAGGGTTGTTACCAGGTTGGCTCCCTGTTCAGTTACACTGACTACCAGGGACGCGTGCAGGTAGATGTCTACACCTCAGTCTGAGGAGTATCAAGAAGAAGAATTAGCCCAGCCACAGCCACACAGACCTTTATCCATCTCTTTCTCAGTAGGATACATTAGCCCAAGCAGAGTTTTTTGTATCCATCTTGCATTTAACACTGAGGCTACTGGTATGCCATCAGAATATTCAGGGTATCTTTATAACGTCCTGCTAAAATCAAGCTTAAAGAACACAGTACTGACATAAGCAACCTGAAGTTACTACTCTGTCTGAGCACACCACTCACATTTTGAAATTTAAGTTGGAGGCAAAAAGCAAGAACACCTAATTGTAGTTCATGAAACAGCTTCTGTATTCCCTCCAGAGCTGTATTTCTTTACCAAAGTCTAGCATGAATCATTCCCTAGAAAGGTATTCTAGGAGCTTAAAGGGACTGTAATCATGTCAAGATGAAAGAGTTATCTACAAACAATAAACTAATTGAATCTGGGGTACGTGCTCTAGGGCAGAGACTACTGCTAGCGGCTGGAGTGCCTTGTTAGATGCCAGACCAGCTCCCAGGACAAGCACAGCAGAGCAACACTTAGGATCCCCTATTTTAAAATCCTTCTCTGTCAAGCTCAGGACAAACCACACTTAGAAACCCCATGGCACCACTCCACCAAAGAGCTGCTGCACAGGATCACAATGCTGCTCCCAGGTGCATCTCTGGATGCTGTCACGTGGCCTGTTTTGGAAACCTGCTCCCTTAGGATAAAGCACACTGCCTTTTGTCAACTTCTGACAAGCAACACAGGCTGACTGAACAACAGAGCAGAAGCAAATGTGCAAACTGTGATGATCAGTTACCTCGGCTTGCATCCCTTTGTGTGCTCAGAGGGAAGCTGCCCACACAGCTCCATGCATGGTAGCCTACTGTATAAAACGGAGGAAAAGGAAAAAGGCGGTTGAGTGATATCAAGTCAGAGAAGTTCCCACTCAACCTCTACACAGAACCACCAACGGCCTCAGGTTAACAAAACTTCTAAGCTACAGGTATATAGGACAGGTCACAACCAAGTAAGCTCCACACCAAATAGCATGAAAGGGTTTCCAGGAATGCAGAAAGAAAAGTATGCATATTCCCCATTAGAGTCTAAAATAATTTAAAAGCTTTAGAAAGTCAGCATGTGTCAAGAAATATTAACTTATACAATACTGCAGCATTTTGCTTGCCAGATAGTTAGTATGCCAAGTTTCTATGATATTACTTCATGCTTTTCTAAGTGTTCTTACATGACTACAATAACTCAGCATGATAGAGACAGCAGTAAATTTTTTCCCTGTTTAATTTTCACTTTTCATTTTATTCTACAACTGCTATGAACAGGGTTATATTTGGTTACACTACCAAAACTGTAACGACATATTAGGAATGCTTGTTTTCATATATCTAAACTAAGCTAGTCTTTAAGGAGTTGAACACTTGAGTGCTCATTTAATCAAATCTCTCATAATTCTATACCACTAACTTTGTTATACATAATCTTATATAAACCTTTGCATCCCTGTATGCCTTGAAAAAGTAAACATTGAATCAACCACCTTTTTAAGGATCCAACTCCACAAGGACCTCAGTTTCACAAACACCTATTAGCACATCTATGAGTTTTCAGAGGAGCCAGCCCCAAGACCATACAATGTTTCTGAAGATTACTACAAGAATATTGTGATGAATGAGTGTCCTTTCCTCCAACGTAAACACAAGGCTTAGCCATCTGGACCTTAAAACCCGGCAAAGAGCAGACAGAATTGTATTAAGATCTAAGAAAGGTGTTACATAAAACAAAGTATTTATTAGCCTATATTGAAGCTATTTTGCCAATAAAGAAGTACCTTGGTCATATTCTCTTTTTCAAAACCTATGTAGACCTGCCTGCAACTCTAACCTATAGCAGAAAGAAAAAGTATACCATGCGAAGTTATCCCACCCATTTACAAAGAACTGCTGCATTTTTAATCGCACTTCATATGTGCTTTCCAAAGCCCAATTTGAAAATTTTCCCTTTCTGGAAGGAAAGATGACTGTAAACTGGTGGAACAGCAGTGAAGATTGAAAGAAGGCTCTATCTGAGAAGGCAGAACTGGATAACCATTAATATCTGTGGCACAGACACCAAACTGCCAGTGCTTGCTAGGATGATCGCTTGATAAGTCATGCTCTTTAAACCTGGTCATAATTTATGTCTGTTTTTCTGGGAACCTGAATCCTGTGGCTGCATTTTAGCTCTCATTAACTGCAATAAATTAAATGAATAAATGGATAGTTAAATAACTTGCTAGAAAGCCACTGGGGCCACTAACTAGATATCAGGGTTTGTAACCTTTCCTAAGCCACTGGGAATATGATATTAAATAACACTTATTATCTCTCGCTTGTTCGATATTTATTCAGCTTAAAAGAATGGTATTCTAAAGGCTGACAGCAAGCCAAAAAAGCACAGCCAGCGCCAGCTGCATTCAATCCGCATTTAAAAAATATACAAGACCTAAATTCAATTGATTTTTCAAATATTTTTAGTCTTCCTTCCAAAGTGTATCAGATAATTAGATATTGCATATTTGTTTTTTAATACAGAATAGAGTACATGTGAAGTGATAGCCTGCTACAGAAATAAATATATCAACTGAATTTTGCTTTCAAGCTACCAACAAGCAAGAGAAGACTGGAGACAAAGAGGGCAGAAATTCCTCTTGGCAGCACTTCAGTTACAGGTTAAGTGAAGGTGAGAAATCAGGGCCAGCAATTTCAGAAATGGCTGCAGATAGGTCTGTGCAGGCTGGTGCAAGCCTAAGGGCGTGATCTATCCCCTCTGTTGGGGCTGGAGGGATGTGAGGTGATACCCATGATGGCTTAGTGTGCTCTCCATGGCACAGTGCTATATTCATGGGACTTTTGGCTTGCCTATAGCTGCTGCAAGGGCTTTAATTATGGCATACCATAACAGGGTTATTGATACATGTATTAGCCACAGCTGTAACTTATTAGCTAAGATGCATGTGTAATCATAAACATCATGCACCCTGACTCACCCTACGCCAGCTAGTCCTAGCAATTCAAGTCCATTCCAAAAGCATTCGTGCCATTGCCTGCCAAGAGTAAGAGTCCTCATCTGCACGACACCTTCACCAGTATGACCTCTCACTTTAAAGAGTACAATACTGGAGTAAAATAGAAAAATCAATTGCCCAGAATGAAAATATCATTTGATATAAACAACTTCAAAAAAACAACACCTTGAAACATCAATTTGTTATTATTTTTTTAATCTATACATTTTGTGCACTGTGTGTCAGTGACTGTATTGGAAGTGTTGCTTTAAAATTCAAGTATGTTTTATGACCATATTTTTCAAATTTGGTCTGGCTGAAAACGTCTGTGCCAAATTTCAATTCACAAAATTTTCCAAAGCTGAGATGTCATCTCATAAAATAGGGAGAAGCAGAAACAGGAAAAAAAAAAAACCACTGACAAATCTAAACCCAAATTAGAGAGAGAGAGAGAGAGAGAGAGAGAGAGAAGAGAAAAAAAAAGCCAAAGCACAAGCACCAGTCAGCACCATATAGTCATACAAAGATCTAAGTCTATCCCATAATCAAATACCACAGAAGACCAGAGAAGATGAAGAGCTGACTTTGCTGGTTTCTCCTAGCATGCTGGAAAGCAGATTTCTGTGAGATTCACAGTGGAGTTTTGAATTCGAAAGCCAAGCTGAACTCTCTGCCCTGAGCAAGAAACAAAGATCCGTACTGCCAATGCTATCATAAGGCAAGCCCAGAAGGGAGCCTATCCGTACACGGCAATGAGCTGCCTGCGTTCAGAAGCCCTAGAGAAGCTGACCTGGAACTAAACATTAGTAATTTGTGACACTCTAAGGCAGAACTCACAAGGCAAGCCTACCACTGTGGTGTGCCTGCATCAGAAATACAGCACATCTCCATCGAGTCCAGGGGAGTTGTACGAACATGACTTGAGAAGAACTTGCCTTGTAACTTACAATAAAACTGCCTAGATGCAATTTTGTGTTTTATCCGTTAAAGGTCTCTCTAGTAAAATGGCACTGTGGCCCTCTGTCACAAAGAAGTAAAGAGAATCCGAGCGGTTTGCCAGAACATGCTCCCAAGAAAGGGGAGGTGCAAAGAGGAAGAACTTTTGAAAAGGAAGAAGATCACTTGGGGTGGGGTGGGACAGATTTTATATTAGTGATAATTTTGACAGGAACACACAGCTACATGCTTTCTCGGGACAGCAATAAGAAGAGGAACAAAGTGTTATTTTGTGGCAATGCAACAAAGCAGCAAGCTATCACCTGCAGGTTTGGAATATGAAGGAAGCTGCAGGCATGGATCTGGATCTTGACTCCATGAACCACCTGCAGGCTTTGCGGGTAGCTCTGGTCTTGAGGCTCTGAGGGAGGAGGCTGAATGTAGCTGCCTTAATGCCTCATCATGTTTCTACACAGCTCACCAGCAGATGTGCTGCTGGTATTTCTGCTTTTACTCTGAATGTCAGCAACACCTTTTCTACTTCCAGGCTGCTCTCCTCATTGTTATTCTTCAACACACAGAACATTTCTTGCCCAGTGAAGGTATGTATCTGTGCGTGAAATGATGTCAAGTATGCAGCAACAAGTGTAGTACCTCAAGAAACCATCTAACATGGATTTTCAGATTCTGCACTTCAGCCTCCCTGCTGCTGTCAAACCCAAATGTTAATAAAGCATCAGGTAGACCTACCTGAAAATCTGGGCTCAATTGAAAGTGATAATTTTTTTCTTTTTAGTTTGGTTGCATTCTTACAAAGAAAAACCATGAGTTTGAGTAGAGCTAGAAACTTACTCAAAGGAAAAGCAGAAAAGTAAGAGCCTCTTGCAGTTCCTGGCCTGCCAAACCTGGAACTGCTGAACCAGGCTAACATACCCCTGCATGGATTGATTTCATTTTAAAATTTAGTTCTCCTTCATTTTTTGAAGTTTCCAGGGAAACTTTTACATTGGGAAAGAGCAAAGACCACAACTACAGCCTGGCAGAATGTGAATGGGACACCAAGCTGCAAAGCTGTATGTTGTTTATGAGAGCCACTAAAAAGCTGGTTAGTAAGGAGTCATTTGCAGTTCACAAGAGCAGCAGCTTGTTGAACCTGCATACTTATAAGCTATGACAGATTTTCCTGTGCCAGTAGATTTCCATATAAGACAGATGTGTGTATGTAAATAGTTAATAGATCATGTCCTTTCTATAAAGGCAGCTCATCTGACAATAATAAACAAAAACGTGCAAACGCAGCACATGAGAAAATGCCTGAAGATAGTCCAATTTACATTAAAGACAGATGTTCCGACCCTAAACACATTGCCTTCCTAAGGATAATTTTTTTTGTTTTATTCTGTGAAGTATACCTGTACATTACGCACAGAGTAAAAGACAAACAGACATTGTTAGTACCTTCTATTTCTTGTGCTTGGGACAGAAGGTAAATGTAAAGAAACTTGAGAGACCCTGGTGAAAGCTGGATGTTTCGAAGAAGTTAATTTGAATGTAAACACAACAACAACACTACCACAAAGATAGTTCTGACATGCTCATTTTAATAGGGAATTTTACTGTACACATATTATGCCTTTCTCTTACACGGACTTTGTTTGATTCACAGAAACCCTCAAAACCCCTGAAAAGAAAGGATAAGTTTCATTCCAGATATATTTGCGGAGCTGGAGGACAGGACACAGGTCACTGTTTTTGCAAGACATTCACATTTTAGCAAAATAACATGTTGGGATAGTTTTTCTGGTCCAGCCAGTTACACTAAACATTGTCATTTCCTATGGTCCTGGCCCCCACACCGCACAGAGGGGAGGCAAGCATTCGTATGTTCCCATGAAGCGCAACTCGTGGGAAGTGCCGACACTGGGAGCGTGGCATATGTTGAAGGCTCCCCACTTCCCTCCCCTGGCAGCATCCTCGCCTGTGAAAGCCGCATAGCTGACGCTGGAGCGCGAGCAGCTGCTCTCAGTGGCACCATTCCCAGGCTGGGAGCATCTTCCTGGCCCCTCCGCTGATTTCCCTGGCTCACAGCAAGGCACCCAGCCTGGCTCCTGGAGCCCTTGCCTCCAGCTTTCTTCCTAGGAAGCTCATTTCCTACCCCAATTTTCCCTCCTGCTTTCTTGAAGTCTCTGACTGTGGCTTCTCTCATCTTTCCCCCCCGCCCCCTTCCCACTCGCAGCACTGCCAGCAGCAGCTGCAATTGAAGCGTGCCTTAACACAGCAGAACTAGGCGATATTCAGACACCACCCCCCGCCAAAAAAATGTTCAGATAACTCTGTGTTTTCAGGCTACATAGAACAAAATGTGTCATACCCTTCCGTACATAGGAATTACACTGTGGGTGCTAGCACAGTCAGAGGCATATTGTTTGAACATTGTTTCCAGGAGAAGAAATGAGTTTTCTTTACACTCCTGAACGTACAACTTAGTCCATGCCCCTGGAAGACCGCCCCAAGGAAACCGATGGCCCCAAGAAAGAACCAATGAGTCACGTAGATGACTCTTCCTATTTTGCCTCCATCTACAGTATGCTGACTGCATATGAACTCAGCTGTGCTGTACAGGGTATCATTCATGCATTGTAATTTTACTTTCTGCATGTGTTACCAGATCAAGTGTCCTCCAAAGCCTTTTTTCCCCTCCTTTTCCTGCAGAAAGGCAAAGAATGCAGTAAAAAGTTTCAACTTTCACTCCTTAAAACTGGTTAGCAGAAATGAATGTTATCTTGGTACTTTGCGGGATTAAGTCTCAAACATCTTTTCAGATAAAAAGAGTTTATCATTTCACACTTCAATAACAGCTGAAAGAGCCCAAAGCTAAAAAAAAGAAGTTGTCATACTGATGAGAAAATGATCCAGAACCATCTTAGACAAATATCTTAATGAGTAAACTTTTCCTCCCTCACTTTAGAAACAGAGATACTGAATCAGCCAGATCTTCATTAAAGATTTACTTGTGAGGAAGGAGGGGAAGAGAAGAGCTGAGGCATACAGTTGCAGTAATTTTTCAAAGAAACTTCCAGGCAGCAGATGAGAGCCTGAGAAACATCAGCCTTCTCCCATTTATAAAAGAGAAGTGCTAGTTCTGGGTTCTAGCATGGATTTTACATCTGACAGCAAAGACCACACACAATTTCACAGACATTGGCAGGAGTTCACAGGAATCCATGCATTTCTGGTAGGGGGCAAGAACTCAGTATCTTGACCTGAAGTAGGAGCAACCCTTAAATTTGCTGTAAATACGTAGAGCAAATTTAGTCACGCTAAGTGCTTCTTTAAAAGTTCTGAAGGTAGAGAATCTGTACACGAAAATGAAACAAGGAAAAATCTGCTTTGCAGCTGAAGTTTCATTGAAGTGCCCAAGAACACTAGAAAATTGTGGTAGCAACAGAGAGTCTGCTTGGCCAAGAGCCTGTCAGTGCAGAGGAAGCAAGATATTTCACCTATTAAATTGTTCCTGTTAAATTTGTCTCCCTGAGCAGAACTTTAAGAGGTCTGCTACTCATTCCAGCTGCAGAATCTCTCCTCCAAAAACATCACTGACTCAATTTTCAACTTCATTCAATAAACCAGGCTTATAGATGCTCAAAAGTATTTCTAACATCACGTCTTTTTTTTTTCCCCCCCTCTTTGGAAGCTCCGTGACATATTTTGCATGGGCAAAGGAGGAATCCATAGGAAACATATGCAGTTACATAAATTGTGGTCAAAGACTTCCTGACATTGAGATCTATTAGACCATAGAATACTCTCCCAAAGGAAGTGGAGGAGACTCCACCATGTGAGACCCTTAAAATGTGTGCTAACGAATGGCAGACATTAACTCTGTAGTAACTACAGCACTATCGCTAATAGTAGCTACTTCCAGAATTTGGATTTTGTCATGGTTACTCTCAATAGAAAGGTCAATTAAACACTGTAAAATCCAACAAAAGACCATATAAATCTATTTGTATGGTTTCCTCGATCTTTAATAGGTTTTTGCAGCACAGGAACCAGATGTACTTTTATTGAACTGGGACCTTAAATATGGTGTAATCCATATGGCCAGAATAACTAGGTAATAATAGTGAATTTACTAGGGGACCATAATAATTATAGGATATTTCTCTTTATGACATGTAAGCAAAAGTTAACCACAAATGTCATTTACAAACTATTATTTTCATATATGAAATGAGCTACATAGTAAGTGGCAGTGGGACCGCACTGACTGAAAAACAAAATTATACTTCAGGAAGGACAGACGTCGAGTATTAGCATGGCTGGATTCTGGTTGTCTCCCAACTGAATAGCAAGGAAGAGACCTCCCTCCAAGCACAGATCCCCCTTCCCATCCAGAGGAAGGGAAAGAAATTCTCACCTCCCAGCATCATCTCTCCCTGAGGCTGGACCTTCGGGAACCACTGTGTTTTGTTGGAGATCTGCAGCCCAGGAGCTTCCAGGTTTCGGCTGAAAGACCAGAAACTCCTTGCCACATCCAGTAACCCTACATGTGGAGCTGTACTCCTGGGCTGTTAACACAGTCCTGAAAACTTGCCCTCTCATCCACGTAGCCAGCGCAGGATGGAGCCTGTCAGGCAACTGTCGCTTGGGGGTTTTGTCCCTTCACATATTTCATAAAAACTATTCCCAGCCACATTTGCTTTGCTCCTTTCCCCCGCCAGACTCTTGTCCTTGCAGCTGCCCCAAATAGATGCTCCCAGAAAAAGGAAAAAATTCTGAACTCTGACTGCCAGCCACTACTAGGTTATTATTCATTGTGCAAAGGACTGTCTGGGTAAATAATGCCTATCATTTTCTTGCTCGCTCCAGTTAACATTACTTTTCAAGAAAACTGTTCTAATACAGAATTTCTCATCCAAAAGTAACAGGACAACATTTAAGTCTAATTGCACCATTGTCTTCTTTTGATATAGACCAGAGCATAACATAAGAGCAGCTTTTAGTACTTGACTAAGTGTAGCAAGTGCTGGGACATGCACAGAATTGCAACATTTCAAAATTTAACTTCTTTCTTTATGGGATATTCATCTACTTAGCATGGATTTGACATACAATTCACAATCCACAAATTCACAGAAGTTTTCAGTTTGCTTTTCAAATTATCACTAAATGCTTTAAGAGTTTGGGTGTTGTTTTTTTGGGGGGGGTCCCCTTTTTTGGACGGGGGTCCCTTTTTGATATTTTTTATTGTTTTTACCTTCAGTGGAATTCAGCGGCAATATATGTGCGTATGTAAGATCAGATTTGATTCTACAAGTTGCATGCAGCAGAAGAACATCTGAAAATCATCTGACAACTTTAAATGAATGCAGATTGAAATAATAGAAAATACTTCTTCTGTAGAAGAAGTTTCTTGTCTGCATTTGAAATGAGATCCTACAGCGTGTTAGGCTGTTCTCTCTCTATGATCATTTTGATCTGTCTTCTCATTCTCTTGGGTTGGATATCAACAACACGTTCTCCTCTACAAATTGAGATGTTTTTCAAAAGGATTGATACATTTTGGCAGAAGATTGCTTGCAGACAACCTTTTCTCCCCACTTGTGATTGCACGAATGCATATCTATGATGTCTAGATGCAACTAGAGTAGAAGTGCAAGTGAAGAATTTGGAAGAGGACGCAAGGAGGACATCAGCTCACTCACATCAGCTGACAGCTCAGGTAGCCAAATTAGTCAAACAGCTACAGGTGGATGAGGATAAAGAGACCCCCATCCATAACATCTGCTTTATATTCTTGTGAGCTCTTTCATCTATGCAAAAATTTTGGTTCAATTTCTTCTTTTCTGATGTGTTCAGACTTACTGTTAGCATAATTTTTTTCCTCTTTGCATAGAGCAGCATTCACTGGAAACAGTTTAAATTGGTAGAGAAGTTTAAAAAATTTTCTTATTACTTCATTTTACTTTCATTAAATCAAGTGATTGAATGAAATGAAATATTGAGAGTCCTTTTCAATATCTGACGACTTTTTAGACAGTCAGTTTCTAGCAAGAGTCTCGTCCAGGACATAAGCAGCATTCCTTTCTGAAAACCTAAACTTACAGCATATATAGTTCTCAGAAAAGGGGATAAACTACATTAACCCAACCCCTCTACTTAACCTCAGAACAGAGGAGATGGGCACAGTAACCAATACACAACTCCTTGCAAACACACCTTGGTCTTGTCGTGGAAGAGACTAAGTGTCCAGCCCGTTAGGTAAAGCTGAGCACCCACACAGACCCTGTGTTGCTGAGATTCCCACTGCAGGCAGTCATGATTTTTATGATACAGCTACACATCCACTGCATACAAGCAGTGTTGGCTTCCAACCAGCCCAACAGCAGCAACTTTGTCACCTCAACGACGTGTCTGCCTTCAGTTTAAGAAAGCGCCTACAGGTGAAAGGCTTTGTACTCCATCACCCATCACACGCCACCTGCTCCTGCCAACATCCATATATTTAATTGTGTAGCATTCACAAACAGGAGCTTGCTTATTTGTCACCATTCAAAATCAATTCTACGAGGAGCAACTAGACCTTATAAAGAACTGCTAATAATTAATTACACTCCAATGGTCTTACAGCTAGCTGCCATACATCATAGACCGGTGGATGCTTTTAATCAAAGTGCTTCATTAGTACATAGCTATCTATCTTTTTAAAAAAAAAAAAAAAGGATGACATTTTTATAGCAGTAACCTTATACTTTCCAGCCACACATCTTGTTACTTAAGAAATGTCATGAACAACTGTAGATATGATAGCAAACTATTCACTTTAGCAAGTGGCATCCACACACACACACAAAAAATAATAGGTGTCATATAATTTTTCTTTAACAGGAGAGCTATGTATGTAAAAAACTTTAAGCTAGTTTCCACCCCCCCCCATCATCTAGCCAGATGAGTTATCTGCTCTGTTAGCAGGGTGTGACATTGCTGAATTCCCTGATGCAATGCCAACCCATGTGATATTTTCTATGTCAAGCAGTATTGTTCACCACTGAGAAACCAGTTTTGCAGCTAAGTTGATGTGTACACATGCAATGATCATTTGTTCAGCATTTCCGAATATCAGCAGCATAGATTGCTACTCTGACCAACAGACATTGAGAAATCCTAGACAAACGGCCACAGTTTTCACATCCTTCCCAAATACTTTCAAGAGGGGGGAAGTGGTCAGAGGGAGAAGACAGCAGAGACACCACAGCCTGGAAAATCTGGTTATGAGAAAATCACCAGTCATTAGGCAAGAATCATGTCTGTTCACCTATGTCACTTAGCTCTGCAGTTTCTTCTCTTAAAAAACCCTGAGTCGTTCCCAAACATTTTCATTATACAGTGTTGACTAGACTCCAAAAATGCATAATAAATGCTGTCTTGAGTAAACAAAATCCCTTCTAAAGCATTCCCAGCAGTGAACCTCCACCCTTTCCTGCCTTCTCAACGTTCACCCTCCCCACAAGTGTCTGTTCTCAATGAGTTGGCCTCGTCTAAAAAATGTAGCTAATTTCCATAAGACATCTAATTTTTTTTTATTACTTTTTTTCCTGCCTTGCTTTTAATCTGTGCATAGTTGTTATGGTTTTTATGGAAAATTACATGTATTATGGAACCCTCATGTGTTTTGGGACATAGCAATAATTTGCTAACACTCTAGTGGAAAATTAATCACCCAAACCCAGATACATGTAGCCTGTCTTTTTTTGAAAGGCCAGGGTAAATGGCAGACAAAATTCAAATTCTAAAAGCACATGGCCAGTTTTATGTTCATCACCTACTTCTATCTGTTCAGGTTTCTAATGAAAAAAACTTCTCACAAGAAGCAGCACGTAGAGTACAGCTTTAAAAATCCTGAACAGCATGGCAAGTAACACAGGTTTCAGGCTAGACAGACATAATTAATTAGGGTAAGGCAAGTGACACTGCACAACTTGAATGATTTCTGCATGACTTCCCCATCTCTGCAAATACCATTTTACCTGCACAGCCAACAGTACACGGGTTAAAAATTATATTGTAAAGGCCAGCTTACACCGAGGTTACACACAGCCTCAGCCTTCTCTCAGAAGGTACGGTACCTGCTGCAGGCACCGCCGTAGCAAGGGGCCCCTGGAGCACCCACAGAGCACAGAGGCAGTCGGCAGCACAGAGCTGCTGCAGCTCATTCCTGGATGTAGGCCGTCGTAAGGGCTCCAAAGTAAACATTACAGTGTTTATATAAAATATAAATATAAACTTTCAGCCCAATTCACTGCAATGGTTTTAGGACTTGGCAAACGTATCATCTGGGAACAGGTCTGTAACTGTGGTTTTAAGTCCAGTACAGCTTTTCTTCATCGTAACACCCTAAGATCTCATCATTCTTGTTTTCTTTAAAAGCATCTTGGAAGTATCTGGATAAAGCACACCAGAGTAACATCAGACAGAAAGTAAGAGAGGTATGGGTAGTAAATGGCTAAAAAGGAACACAAGCCTCGGATTTTTCTGCTTGCTTTTTAGCTACCTGTGGAACATAAGAACAACGGGGAAAACTTTTGATCCCCTTCTCACAAAAGGAGAAACATCAAGAACTGAAACTTGATCATAAAACCCTAAAATGTCCTCCATCTTGCTTTTCCAAAGAGTATCCTGGACATACCTGGAGAAAGCACACTGTATTAATATCACCAGAAATTTGAAACATATCTTTATCAAATCCCATTGTTTCACATATGTTAGAACTAGTTAGGTGTCAGCACAATTCTTCGATGACAAACCTCTCCTCCAGACAGTTGCATAGAAATTGATAGATTACTTCAACGAGCAATGTTTCACAAGCAAGAACAAACAATTCTCAGCTCCAGAGTATTTTAAACAGTGTAAGCTAAGATCCCTTTCCACTCTCATTTAATGCACTTCTGGGACTGAACAAGCAGATGACATAAATCTCTGTGGCAACATACACCCTCGCTGGCACTAAGGACTCAACACTTCGCTGCTTGTGGTATGTGAACAGTCATTTGTGCTGTTCAAAGGTGATCAAGATGTAACATAAATAGGAAAATTACTTTAAGGAAGCCTTCTGGTCTCCTCTATCCATGGTGAAACACATTTTAAAATTCTCTTCAACACAGATTACTTTTACATATTGAAAAAATATACTTAGGCATGTGCGTATATATATATATAAAGTAATAGAACGATAGTGAAAGGATAGCAGAGTCTAATGCTGAGACTGGAAATAAAATTAACTTGCTGAAAACAAACATATGCTTTTACCTTCCATCCTAACAAAAGAAATTGATGCTATCACACAAGCTGATTTGAAAAACACTTAAAAAGGTGCTTTCAATTAGTTCAGTCATATTTCTCATCTTACAAGTAATCTTCTCGAGTTCTTATGGCATTCAGCATTTGGGCATTCATTTCCAGAATTTTATGTAATGTTGAGCTTCCTACAGCATTAAAGCAAAACGCAAGCAGCTCAGAAATGTTTTCCACTAACATATATTCAGATAGGAATGAAACAAAACAATTAAGCTCTGAATACCCAAGCTGCAGTGTCGAAGCACCTCCTCAAGTACAAAAGTCTCGGTTCATTTGAATACACTAATTACCTATGAGATGCACCATTTCCTGAGCTTATGTTCATAGAGTTGCTTTATACAAATGTCTCATTGCATTTCATTAGGGCTGGTCAGTAAGCATTGCTGGCTCACATTTGTCCAGGCACAAGGACTACTGCCAGCACAACACACAGCAGCAAGATGTGGTGTAAAACAGCATCCTTTTCCTCCGACAGTGGGCAGCTAAGGCTGTCCTCCCAGGAGGCAGTCCGGCTGGGCTCCAAGGAGCACTGCCCATGCAATCAGCCCCAGGGGTGCTGGCTCTTGGGAAGTCCTGGCAGGAGTTCCCCATTCACCGCTGCTAGAAAACTGGGGGCATGGGGAATAGCCTTCCCTTAGACAAACACCCTTCTCGTCCAGCATTTCAGCATTAAATTGCCCCGTGAATCTCCAGATCTCGCCATGGTGACTTCAGCTGATGGTGCCAAGCTCATCAAGGAGAGGAGGTGGCTCCCTCCTTCCTTCTAGGGCAATCAAACCCCTGGCCTTTTGCCCCAACTCCTAGACAGGCTGTCCCAGTTCTGCACCAAGTACAGACCTGTCTGCTTCCCCTTTCATAAGTGCCATTACACAGTAAGGCAGCTGGCAGAGGACTCCTGTGAAGGAGGGTGCACATGACAGGCGAAATCCCTGAGCTTCAGTTGCTGAAAGCCATCTCCAGATGTACTTTGCAGCTCTCCGCTCCCACAATTGACGCCTGTCCCCTGATCTGCACATCACACCTGCACGACAGCCTTTGGACTTGGGATGTGATTCCTTGTCACGGTCATGTCACTGAGAGCCCTGGAAAACCCAAGTGTCCGGCAATACTTAGCAACCCCTGAAACATCCATTGATTCCTGCTCACAAAAATATTTAGAAGTTCAAGAATGCTTCGACAGTGTCACAGGGCACACTCGTACTGCAGTCACAGCTCCAAAATGGTCAGCTTGGGCCTTCGCAAAGGCATGCATCATGGCCCAGGTTCATCGACTGACAAGCTCCCTCAGACATTTCCACCCTAGGTAGAAGCATGCTCATGGGGTACAGCCCAGCCCATCCTTCAAATCTGATATCTGCCAATTGGTTTGGGGGGGCAGACAACACCTCAATCAGGAATATGAAGTTACTGCCACAAATGAAAGGTCATCTCACCAATTATCTCCTGCACACATTTTGCATTAAATGCTGCATTATTCATAGCTTTGCCAGGCTTTCTTCTGATTGCTGTATGGAGAACTGAATATTTACATAGAGCATAAGGTTAATTTACAAGTCATTGAGAAATTATGATGATGGATTGCAGTTTAATAAGCATTGACATAAGGAAAAAATATATGTATATATATAAAATAAATATACTGTGCTTAATTGATTGAAAATGCCTGCTTTCCTATTCTATGTGCTTTCCCCACTATATAAGAAAAGTGGCATGAAGAAGGATTTCTGGTCTGAATAAGCACTGTCCTCTCCAGCAATTAGGAATTCCACATTGAGGCAGTTTAGAAGAGTTTAATTTCCTTTCTGACTTAATGTTCTGATTGATAAACTTTTCTAATTACATTGTGCTAATATTAAACTACCTCCATTTACCAATTTTAATACTGAACAGAAGTCTCTGAAGCCATACTTATAGTAAGCTCTTCACACACACACACACACCACCCCCATCTTTCCAAATATCCCGCCGATTCACAGCAGAGGAGCTGGAGGGTACCAGTCACCCCCTCACCTACAACTGATGGTGTCTGGGTGGAGGCCAGGCATGAAGCCCAGGCGTGAAGCCCACGGGTTGCTTGTGACAGAGACAGATGCCTCTCGAAAACAAACGCATAGCTGTACAGATGGCACCAGCAAGAGATCTTTGGCTTCTTCAACTAGGGGATGTTATCCCACGAAGAAGTGTTTCTGAACAGATAAGAAGAGCATGATAGGAAATATCAGCTTGCCTATCAAGTGGGAAAGATTTTAAGCCAGATTGAATAACAGTGGATAACAAAATTCTTATGTTCAAAAAGCAATGATCTGGCCCAGAGGGCTGAAATCTGGGGAAGTGATAAGAAACTGTAATAGAGTCTATCAGAAGAAGCAGCAGTGAGAAACTTTGTGAAACTTATTTCAATGTCTATATAGTAACTCTATCAGTGCGGAAAAGAAGTGAAAAATTAGAAGCTCTAATATTTGAACCAGTACTAGAAGAGATGTTCTTGGACAAACTGTATAGCTGAGCATAACTTATTTTCTAGGAAGAAAGCAGAAGAATATTGCATAAAGTTTCAAGAACATATTTAAAAAGTGAAATGAGGAAAAAGAAGAGTGATGTCATTATAGTAGCCTTACCGTATGTAGATCAAAGATCAGATCAAAAAAGCACAGCAGAAAGGAAGCCACCATTCCCTGATGCACAGGACAGGGAACTTCAGCCAAGTATATTTGTAAAGCAGCACAGTGCCACATAGACAAATTGGTGATCCCCCTCAAAGGGATCACCTTTTTGTCTCCCCCCTCCAAAAAATGCAGAGGAAATCCTAGAGGGGATCTATTTCAGCTCTAGTCCTGACTAACAGGAGTACCAATTGAGAATTTCACATGAGGGTTACAAATAACACTTTGGATTAAAGAGATCAAAAAGTATGCATGTATGTATACATAAGTATTTTAAGCAAAACAACATCTCTTCTGATACAGACAGGAACAGAATGCACAGAAAGACCACCAAGGCCAAGGCAGAAGTTATTTAAGGCACTTGAACACAGAAACATAAATCTTATGTCAAAAACAAGTATACATGACCAAGGAATACAAAAGAACCAACATCAATCAAACTGCATCAAAGACAAAATACAAAGATAACTAGAAAAGGACAAAACGCATCAAGAACAACTTCATCAGCTTACAAGAAAAGGAAAGCAAGTGCGTCCTCCCGAAGAGAAAAATGTGAAGCACGAACTCCCTTGTGCCACAGATTTCACCAAAAGGGGAAGTGTCCTCAGCCTCGGGGTGTAACTAATGGCAGAAGAGCACAAGCCAGAGCAGACTGAAGGCTGGGTAGGTTCTACTCAAGCTGTCAGACTTCGCTGCCTACAGCTTTTGATGTATCTGAGTGAAATTTTGTCAATGTCCAAAGCAGGCGGGAGCATCCTTGCAAACCAAAGGAGGACAGAGACAGCCCAGTGGGCAGGAGACAAGCAAGCACAGCAGCTGCTTTTGATATGTAAGAAGCACCCACCGCTTGTGCGCAGACAGTCAATCATCCAGCCCAGCACCACTGCAAGAACCACCCTCACTCTGTCAAAACTTGGGGCCAGATGTGATCAAAGGGGGCAGGTTTCCCCAGGCAGACCAGCCTCCGATCTGCAAGGGAGGCAAGTCACTTCGACAAAGCACAGTCGACTCATTGGGTCCAGCCATTCATAAGCTGGATTGCCCGGCCCACACTACGTTCCTGAATTAATTGTGACAATAGGATAAAAGTCTCATTTCCAGTCTTTGTTCCCTCTCTCCCCCTTTTCCTTCTATATGATGCACTTGAGAGGATGAATAGACAGGTATTTTTCCCGCAGTTCCTCAGTGTCTACTTGATCTCCATGGGAAGTTCTCCATTGATATGGGATAATTAGGAAATTTCATGCTGCTTAGACCTGTAGGAGCGCACATCTCTTTCTGTAGTGGTGAGGAAGTGGTAGGCTTGCTCCAATAAAACCTAAATTAAGACAGCATTCCCCTATCATTATCTTCGGCTTCTCTGGGAAACCAAATCACAGAGAGGAAATGTTTAACTGCCATCTCCCATCCAGCTGTGTTTGCACAACTGAAAAGGACACAAGGCGGTCTCCTGGCTGCGCTCAGGACTGGGGCCCAAACCCTGCTTGCCTCATAAACACACTGTATAGTGCACATCTGGAAAACAAAGAAGAAAGTTTTAAACAGGGCTGGGAGGTAAACTACAACCAGCAACAGATCTTTAAGAAAATTACAGTCATATGGGACACATGAGAAAGCATGGTTCGAGAGAGCAGAAGTTGCTTTGAATCGCAAGTCTCACTGAACACACACTTGTGTTGCTGTGTTCGTGCACTGCATGTCCAGTGAATATTCTGAGAGGATTTCTGAAAACACTCTTTAAATTTTAAACAAACATTAAACTCTTCGGCAAATGAAAACAATGGAGGGTTTTTCTTATATTTTGTGTTTGAAAACATTAGCTTAAGTTGGTTTTCATAGCAGAAATATACTTTCATGACAGTAGGTAGAAGGCACAGGACTGAGTTTATGCTTTAAGCATGCTTAAAAATATTCACTGCAGGAGTAATGTCTGAAGTGCACCAGAACAGAATTTTTAACTACTCACAATTTAATAAATTATAAATTCTGGTTATTGAAACGGTAGCTAGTCTCTTTATGCTTGTTGTAAATTTCCTTTATTATTATTATTTATTTATTTGAAAAAATACTTCATTAAAACATCCTAGCTTAAATTCATTGTGTTGAAAATGCATTACAACTGATTACATTGAATATTAGAGCCTTACTTTTGTGCTTGGTAAAGATTTACAAAAGGCTCTACTTCTCAAGAAACTGCATCATTTATTCTTTTTCACCCAGAAAGGTACAAATAAAGCCATGCTGCAAGTCACACGGGACTGAGGCCCCTAGGCCGCTGTGGGGAGCTGGGCTGTGGCACACCAAGCAGCAACACAGACGTCACCCAAGAGCACTCGGCAGACATCGGCCCCTGTCTCTCTGCCAGCTTCCCACCACGTCCTTCCTCTGCCACATTGGGGCCAAGGTGGGAAGGTTTTGCCTTGGGTTTCGATGTTCAAAGCCAGGCTTAGAGAAGCCTGTTGTGGATATCCTTCCCCAAGGGCTGCAGATGCTGCAGCAGGGCCCACACAGGCACTCAGCCCACGCTAAGCCAACATTACAGGTTCACTATTTGCAGGTGAGAAGGGACATGGCCACGCTGGGCAACATAGAAGTGGTCCACGACACATGAGGAGAGAACAATAAGTAGTCTTCAGAAAAATACCAAAAAACATCTGACAGAGACAAGGTTTTTCCCCAAAATGATCTGATAGTTTTCATTATGGGCACATGCAAAGAGCAGCAGCTTGCTCAAATGAATGACCAAGAAAAAAAAAAAGAGAGCTGGGGTCAATATTTAGTCAAAAGTCCTCACAAAAAGCAGCCTAATAATACTGTTACCTTCCGACCGCTGTGTGCACCAGCTTTGTCCCATTTGCAACCGCTCATTCCTCTCCCGCAGCCAGGTCTGCTGCAGACCTCCCATCGGTACAGGCCCAGGGCTGTCGCACACCGCGCTGTAGCCCGCAAACACCAGATCCAAAAGTGCACAACTGCAAAATGGCTTGGTACCATCCAGCCACTAGCAGGTACACAGGGAGAGGATATCTCACCAGTATCACCTCAATAGCAGAAGAAAGCAGACCAAATGATTTTGGCATGGTGCAAGAGGGTGTAGATGTCAGTCAAGTGATTTCTACATATTTCTACTGCGCTACAGCCTCTGCACAATTCTCCATTTACAACAATTTGTGATGAACTTAACACTACATCATTTCTGAACACAGTGGAATAAACTGCTCCTAAGAGTTGCCTCATGCAAAAGATTTTTCAGGGCACACTGTCTATACGTTCAAGGGCAGACAAGCTTTGTCTTGCAACATAAGACAGACAAAGAGGATGTTGGGAGGGAACAAAAAAAACACAAGAGGAAGCTAGAAATCAGATCAAACATCCATCAAGGATGATTTCAGCGTACTTGATTGCACTCTGGTGGACTACATGTTTTTTTTCAGGTTCTCTCCATCTTTGCACTTCTATCAATCTCAAGACCGAGAAATCAAGCATGAGATGTTCCGGCTCTAAGACAGTATTAGGCACGAGAGTGGTGACATATGGGAATTGCTTGTCATTATTTGATCTCAAATGATTTTCAATAATGCCTTGCTGTTGCAATAATTTGCATTCTTATTAAGATGAATTAAGATCATGTTGTATCATGACACACATCATTAATACAAAGTAGCTTTGTACCTTTATCAGTAATATGCATTTTCACAAAAAGACCACAATGTTCTTGCACTAAAAAGCTTAATGTTAAAATACCTACTCTATACTTTCTCCGCATGAGCAAGATGAATCTTTTCAATGGTTTCTTTGTGTATTATAAAGTATCACATGTACACCGAAGCAACATTTTGCCTGAAGTACACTGGAAGCATATATATTCCATTAATATTACCCTTGTACTGTTTCTGGCTTTCATACCCAAGCTCAGAGATAACACACGCAGGGTGCATTAACACGCTCCAATGGATTTAGGTTAACAGCCGAGTAAAGGAAAGATAAGCATTTATAAAACTTGTTATGATATTGGATCCAGGTGGACCAGGACCAGGTGGAGTTGCCCCACGTGAAAAAAAGTGCTGAGGAAGAGATGTTCCTTATATCCCCCTCCACTATTTTATTTTGACATGAGAACATGATATAATTTAAAATACATGCCCTCCAAGCAGCTGATGGAGAAACTTCCTTTCTAAAATGAGGAAGATATTTTCCAAATGCTATCTTACAATTTTGAAAAAGACTGCAGTTAAGCTAGAATATCAGCTACCAATATGTACTTTTTTTTTTAAGTGACCTGAAGCATGAAAAGCTTAGCCAGCAATAGAAAACCCATACAATCTATCCTCTATTGTCTGAGGGTTAATATGGTTATACCAAGCCTATTACTTCTGAGTCTCCTAATGAAAAATGTTCTATTTAACAAAGTGAACATCAACATCCTGAAGAGGTTCCTCAGCTATCTGTCTTCTACCTTTAATTTTAATTAACAAAACAAATGGACAGTAAATTCAAAGCAAAGAATCAACATTAATCTCTAAATCAAAAGGATTTATATTGAGATTACAATTAATCACATGCATGAAATATCTTATTTAATAGGGTGATGCCCTCAGTTACTTTGTTTAATCACTAAAACAATTCAATTTCCAAAATTAGAATTTGGAACCATTCCAAGCATATCCCATTAAGATTATCAATCCAGTAAGAACAGTGGCACTAAACATCTGAAAAATAAACTCTTCAAAACTTTTTCTTCCCACACTGAAGAATAAAGTATGTTCAGAGAGAGTGACTCTCGGTTAAAAATAGGGAAGGGTAGCACAACACCTAATCAAGGAGACAAGCCCAGGACATTTGTACTAAAACTTGTTGGTGACATTATTCAATCCCCATTCAAATAAAGGCCATTAGGCCATATTTTAGCCTCGAGTAAGCAGATAAACTCCACTATATTCCTGGATTTCCCTCCAGCTACACATGATGTGAGCTGGAGTTGACATCTCCTTCTACGATCGTGTGACCAGACTGGTAGGTGAGGGAAGGACTGTTGATGTGGTCTACTTAGATTTCAGCAAAGCCTTTGACACGGTCTCCCACAGTATTCTCCTGGGGAAACTGTCTGCCCGCGGCCTGGACAGGTATACTCTTCTCTGGGTAAGGAACTGGCTGGAGGGCCGTGCCCAGCGGGTTGCGGTTAATGGAGTTAAGTCCAGCTGGCGTCCCATTACGAGTGGTGTCCGCCAGGGGTCGGTACTGGGGCCTATCTTGTTTAATATCTTTATTGATGACCTAGATGAGGGGATTGAGTGCACCCTCAGTAAGTTTGCAGACAACACCAAGTTGGGAGGTAGTGTCGATCTGCCTGAGGGTCGGATGGCCCTTCAGAGGGATCTGGATAGGCTGGGCTGCTGGGCTGAGGTGAACAGGATGAGGTTTAACAAGGCCAAGTGCCGGGTCCTGCACTTTGGCCACAATAACCCCATGCAACGCTATAGGCTTGGGGCTGAGTGGCTAGAAGACAGTGATGAGGAAAGGGACCTGGGAGTGTTGATCGATGCCAGGCTGAACATGAGCCGGCAGTGTGCTCAGGTGGCCAAGAAGGCCAATGGCATCCTGGCCTGTATTAGAAACAGTGTGGCCAGCAGGAGCAGGGAGGTGATCATCCCCCTGTACTCAGCTTTGGTGAGGCCGCACCTCGAGTACTGTGTTCAGTTTTGGGCCCCTCACTACAAGAAAGACATCGACGCCCTGGAACGTGTCCAGAGAAGGGCAACGAAACTGGTGAGGGGTATGGAACACAAGCCTTATGAGGAGCGGCTGAGGGAGCTGGGATTGTTTAGTCTGGAGAAGAGGCAGCTCAGGGGAGACCTCATTGCACTCTACAACTTCCTGAAGGGAGGTTGTGATGAGGAGGGGGTCGGCTTCTTCTTTCAGATAACTAATGACAGGACTCGAGGAAATGGCCACAAGTTGCGCCTGGGGAGATTTAGATTAGATATCAGGAAAAGCTTTTACTCTCAGAAAGTGGTCAGGCACTGGAATGGCCTGACCAGGGAGGTGGTGGAGTCACCGACCCTCGCGGTGTTCAAGAAGCGCCTGGACAAGGTGCTACAAGATATGATTTAGTAGCTTAGTGGGTAGTATTGGTGATAGGATGACGGTTGGACTAGATGATCTTGTAGGTCTTTTCCAACCTTGTGTTTCTATGATTCTATGATTCTATGTGAGTTTGGCTGATTAATGTGGAAAGGATTTTGCCATCATAAAGAGGAGAGAGGACACAGTCTTAGATTTGCACTCAGAATTACCAGCTCCCGTGTGGGATATTGCACAGACTTCAGGTCGTGGCCCAGACACGTGGACGCGCTGTCAAAGCGTAGGCTCCTGAGTAGATGCCAGCTACGGCTTCTACAACTGGCTACGTCTTTTATTCATGTCAGCTTTAAACCTGTTTCTTCAGCCACCATATTCAGACAGATGTGGCCTAATTGTTTTCCATGCCCTTCTGTTGTCAAAAAGAGCTATCAAATATCCCCAAGAAGAACCTTCTGGTGTCCCCAAAACACCTGGGGGTGGTGGGATTTGAGAAGGCTGGATCCACCTCCCAGCAAAGCAATACAGTCAGTTTGGATTTAACCTAGCCATAATATTTTAGCCGTCACATCAAAACATGGCAAGAACAATTCACCGAATCATCAATTTACACGCACGCCTCTTTTACTTCAAGCCAAATGCCATAACTCTTCAGATATTGCCTCTGCAAGATTAACTCAACTCTATTCATTACGTGATCAATAAACCTGTCCTCCTACTGGCTCTCTCTTGCCCCACTCAGCTTCCACTCTGTGGCAGAGTGATTTAAAAGTAGGGTATACAGTAGCTGAGGACTGCCCAATAATTTCTGTTCTCCTCTTGTACTTCAGCACTATGTCTCCCTCCTTAAAGAGGAAGTAAAAAAAAAAACTGGGTTGTGGAGCTCTGGACATCCCAAATTGCATTTGCAGGATAATGCCTGTGTCGTATCCTAATGGAGAAGAGCAGTCACATGCAACCTTCTTACTTAAATGACACTTCTCATCTAAAAAGTCATTTTCCAAGTAGGTTTTCTTGCTCCAAGTGCTCAGGGTCATGCTGCCAGCAGAGGAGAACAAGCCCTTCTTGCTCCTGGCCCCTCTCCACATGCCAAAACTCCTCCAGTGGCACCTCAACCACCTTCTCCTTTCTCTCATTCTCCCCAGTCATTTATTGTTTTCTTGTCCCAGAAGAGCAAAAAAGCACCCCACTGAAGGGGGACCCCAAAGCCAGACCTGTCACCAAGAGCCCCCCACCGTGCTGGGGGCTGCAGGAGCCATGTGCAAGGTAGTGAGAACTGAACTCCCCTTGACCATCACAGCTCCATCTCCAACCTGCATCACAGCCCTCGGTTTCCTGCCTCAGGTCCTCACCCTCAAATCTGACTTCCAAGACCTCTACTAGGAGACAAATCCACCTCCACCAGGTGACAACTCCAGCCACAAAAGAGAACAAAATTTGCTGTTGTCCCTCAAGCCACTGGCCCATCTTGCTGCCCAGAACAGATGCGCAGCTTCACTCCTTCCTTTAACCCTCAGGAAAACACAAGTGTCCACATTAGGTCAAGGAGTCCAAAGGTGCTGTGGGACCAGCATCAGACAAAACAGACATGCAGGAACACACTCTGAGCATCTTCCTCAAGCACACACTTTAAATATGCAATAAAACCATGGAGGTGCAGTGACAAAATGCAAGCCTGGGCCCACCAAGTACCATCACATGTCAGGGCATCCCCTGCACGCTGCTTCCCACCAGTTGATGGAGGATGCAGGATGGATTGTACAGGGCAGCTCCTCACAGCCAGCGCACGGGCCCCGCCATGCTCAGCAGCTGCAGGTGGAGGTAAGGGCTGGAGAGAAAATACGCCGAGCAGTTGAGCAGCCTTCTTAGCACAACCCCTCTGGGGAAAGCAGTAAGTCATGGTTACATGAGGCAGCAGCTGAAGGGCTGTGTAAATTACAAGTCCAAGTTTTCACTCAATGCGTATTGGCTGAATATTAACAAAATGCAAATTGCATAATGAACTAGATAAGTGTGCAGGACAATAAGCGACGAAACTACAGCCTCATGAAAACCTAATGAAGATGTGGTCATTTTGTTGTCACATTCGATATTTTATTACTGTATAGTATCATGTGATTTTTACGAAGCTTTTGTTTAGACCTCTTCCTCCTAAAGCTTATTTAGGGAAAAGTGTTGCAGATTTAAATCACCTAATTCTCTTTAGAAGTTCTTTTAAAAAAGACATCGCGTGCCACATATAAGGGACTGAAGTTAGGACTGTTCCCTAACCAGACCTCCATCCTCTGAGAAATTTTGTTGTTTTGTTAACTCCAGGGAAATGCAAGCCTATGGTGTCCCTAGGTTTCTGACGCATGTAGGGGAGATGCCCGTGGTTAATGCAAAAATAGGTTTAGCTACTTGGCGGGGAGGGAACACCCTTGTACAGAAAATCTTCTCAGCCAGCTTTGCAGCTCGTCTTCTTGACACGTCAGCCACCATGTTGCACTCCGGCAAGAAATGAAGAATATTAACCAGCAAATGAAGGAAACATCTTTTTGCATGCTTTTGGAGTACATAAAGAAAACAGCTTCCTAAACAATTTTTGGTGTTGCTGGTGCAAAGTGAGAAGCAGAATACATGCAGAGGCAACCCATCTTACTACTTCTGAGCACCCACAGAAAACGTAAAGGGAGTTGAGAGCAAAACATCACCCTTCCTCCTGTTCCATAAAACCTACTCCAACAAATTCAGCAAGAAGATGTAAAAAATCTGAAAGTGAAGGTAGTGACGAGAGCACAGTCCCTTTCGCTGCACTGCTTGTCCTGCTCACCACATCAGCACCCCCCACAAAGCCGTGCCAGCTGCAGGCTCCACCGGGCAGGGACAAGCTGCTGCCACAGAGCTCGTGCTGCCTTGCAGTGCTTGGCTGGAGGGGGCTCGGCCAGCCAGACCACTGCCACCCCGCGCAGCTTCCTCGTGTGTGTAGAGCCGCGGAGGATTGATCGATCGCGTCTGATGGGGGAAATGGGACACCTCACACTGGGGGAAGCTGATCCTTCTCTGCGGCAGTAGAGGCCCTGCCTGGCGCGGCACTGATGCTAAGCAGAGTGGAGCAGTTAATGGAGAAGAATTGATCCACCCAGTCCTTGTCAGGCGGCCAACTGCCGCCTTAAACAAAGACGCCTATGTGTAGTGCTACCAGGCAGTCGCTCAGATCATGCCACAGTTTATAATTCCTCCCCATACATCACCCACTTAAATCCACCCTTCCTTTTTAACAGCTACTTATGCTCTAGACAACCTCCTTTTCTCCACACTTTGAAGACTGACAGTGGAAAAACATCCCTGAGGTACGGCAGCCTTATCCTCCAGCTCCCCTTGGGTCGCTCGCGCTTTCTCTCAAAATCAGAGCCAGGAAGTACTTTCAGAAAAGGCAAGGGAGTCCAGACCAAAGAATCTCCTCCAAAGAGGAGAGAAAGATGGAGGGAGATCTTGTGAAACTTCCCTATCCTAGATGAAATTAGTTAACGAAGGAGCTAGGCAGGAAGCTATGCATAGCCTTCAGGGCTGAAGAGTAGCATGCCAAAACCTAGCTTAGGCCAGATACACTGCAGTATTGCCTGTTGCCTTTTGGCAGTATGTTGCATCTATGAAATTTATTTTAAATCTTGATACATTTTCCTGAGTTAACAAAAACTCTTTATTTAATTCCTTGGCATGGTTGGGCAGGGGAGTCACGTCAAACCCTCCATGAAGGGCAGAAACATGCCTCTCCTTCAGATTTGACCCTCAAAACTCATTACTTGCGTCAGCATCCGTAGGGCCCAACGTTTGCACGTGATGTTCCCCGAAAGGGGAAGGGAGGGAGCAGAGACAAGCGCACCGGCAGCGAGCAGACGGCCGGCTGCTCCACCCGGCTCCCCTCACACCCACTCTAAGAGCCCCCCGGGCAGCACTCAGCTAACTACGAGGTGGGTCGCAAACACCTCGCTAGATGAGCGCAGTTGCACATGCAGCTTTTGGCATCTGTTTATCATTAAGGATAACCTCACCTGAATGGCTGGGGAAACAGCCCACCTGTTTTTGAAAACAGGTTTCATCTCTTTCTCACAGCAATATGCCTGTGCTGAGTGATGCTTTAAAAATATACCAAGACACAGTGCTAACACCAGAGCATTTCCTTACCCAACCGGGTAGGGATAAGATCTGCATCTCACAAAAGGCCAACATATGGTGCTGATAGCTCCCTGATTATGTCAACATTTATTAGGTAAGTAAAAATCACCAGTCTTCTCTAAAGGAAGGAGCCCAGATGCCTGCAATTAATATTTCCCCACCCCACTGAAGAAATTGTAACGTAATTCCTAATGTCTCTACTTGAAAAGGCTCAAAACTCACAAATTATGTCATTAGAAACAGCAACGGGTAACAAGAGGTTCAGTATAATGTATTTTCATTAGCTGAGGCTAATTGGAGCCAAATGAGTAAAACAATGCTGTAAGGGCGAGCAGCAGAAATCCTTCGGTCTTTAGGAGACGAAATAAATGAGGGTAATCAGTGGCGTATGCAGAATACGGCATGTTCAATTAATATAAATAGGATAGCAGTCAACTGCGGCGCTCCACCGAGGCGCAGATGAGTGCTGGTGGGCAGCAGATGTCTTATTACATTGTACAAACACAAGCAGTACGGCAGACTAAACCAGCGAAAACACTCGGGTTTGAGGGACACCCAAGAAACAGAACCGGGTGGATAAAAAACCCACAACTCGCCACAGGAGGGGATGCTGCCGGGCTGAGCGTACGCATTCGGAGAAGCCAGTGTGGTTGCTATCAACGGGGACCTGGGGAGGGGATGGAGAAAGGGGAGGAGGCAGCTGTCTGTCACGTTAGAGTAAAGACAGTCATGGCAGCTCTACCCTTGGCAGCTCTAACACTTGCCACCTGCACACACAGATATTTTGTGGGGGTGGATTATCCGATCCATCCTCCTCCTCCTCCATCTTTTCATCACGTCAGTTTAATTGTTACAGTAACGATAGTAAATTGATTTTGCAATTTCAGCTTTCAGACCCTTCTGAAGTGAGAACAACCAACCTTGTCTTTCACTTCAATCTTCTTCTCAATAAGATCAAGGCTGCTGTCCCTCAATTTTCTCTTCTTTTAGAAGAGAGAATAATGATGAGATCACTCTTCAGCTTTTGCCTCTGATCTAATCTGTGGCAGAGAATGATTTTTTTATTATTATTTTAATTTTTTTTCTTCCCTCAAGGCAAACCCCTTTTTCTTAGTATTATGCACTGGAACTTATGGCTTTAGAGATTGTTATTTCATGCATGTGTTTTCTAACTTACTGGTATTTGTATGTAATTCCTGGTTTGCTTGTTTTTTTTTCAGGCAGTTCCTGAGTAGGAACTGCCAATAATTCTATTATTGTTCTCCAAGTACAAAGCTCAGAGATTCACACGTACCATACAAAAACTACCAAATTTAAGCTAGTTACATCAAAGCTTAGCGAGCTGTCATTCACATCCAAAGACATTTTGCCTATTTTTCATATTCTGCAATCATTAATAACATGACAATTTTATAATCAAGTCTACACTGACTTGGCTTTCATCATCCAGCATCACTAGTCGATGCTCTGGTGAATTACGCAGCATACGATAAAATCAGTTCATGACTGAAAATATGTATCTCTTACCAATTCATTAGTTTTTATCATTTCATACACACAGGTCTTGGGGTTCTTTGTCTTACTTCAAAGACCTCACCCTCCCTCCTTGTTCTCTCCCAGAAGACAATACCTTTCACATTAAAGACACCTGCAGAAAAGACATGTTAAATACTAAGAAGATCAAGAACTTGTTTCATTATGAAACTGAAGATGAGTTAGCTTTTTTCTTTTGTGCTGTGTTGCATGGCTAGTGTCTGAAGATTAAGGCAGACAGCAAGTTACGCAGGAGCTTGTTATGCAATATGTTCACAAGAAAAAAGAATTAGTCAAACATACAAGATGGCATATCAGGAATGATTTAGGAAAGAGGTGCATACAGTAGCAAAGAGTTGGAAGTAAATATGTGTAGTAAATCATACAAAATTACTGATGACCAGCTGAACATTCATATCCATGAGCTGTTAAAATACATTTCAAATTCCTGAAGTTTGCCTAGACATTTGTCTCTTAGCTGTATTTGTTGGTCCCAGGAACTTGTTTCTTGGGATAAGGTTTTATCCTAATCATCTGTAAATTCTCATACTGATTTTTACAATTAACTTCTCAGTAGTGATTTGCATTCAGGCTTCAGGATGGCTTAGACCTTGATTATTTTCTTCTTTCAAATAATATCTAAATATCGCACTCAGGTGTCTAAGGTGCATCTTGTCCATTGCTTGGGTTCTGTGCACACCTGATCACCCTTTGGATTCATGTCTTGACTTAAGGCAGGTATCTGATCCTTGGAAGAGTCTTGGCTGAGCATCCATTGGGCTTACCCAAGTGACTAGGGCTATTTGGCTTTTGGCTAGCATGGGATAAGTGGTGTAAATAAACCTCTGTCAACATCTACATACAGCAATGCTTGTTGTCACAATAGGAAAAATGCACCTGACCTGGACAGTCAGTTTCAAGACAAAGCTAGATATCTTTCTAACCCCATTCTGATAGTTATCTAATAAATGTGTATTAAAAACCATAACAACATAACTAGATATATACATCCAATCCAAAAAATATATTAGTATAAAATGAACAGCCCCCAACCCTTGCAACAAATTTTTAGAAGAGGCTTGAGGCTACGTGATCCAAACAGTGCTTTCAAACCCTATTAGAAGACAATCCATAGGCCCTGCTATTGCTGGATCTAGAACAAATACATGAAATCCTCAGCAAAAGAGTTAAACTGGAAGAATGAATCCAAGTAATCCACTAAATGCTTCACAAGTAGCAGTTACTAGCTCTCGCTCTCTCCCCTGATGCTATTTCATTTATTGTGCACCAGCCAAATTGTGCTGAGATACCAACTTTTCTGCTGTTCTGTGTGGAGGAAGTAGAACGAGTTATAAAGCAGACCACGCAGATCACCTGAAGTAAGTGAAAGGGCATCTCTGAGCTGACCAAGTTTGTTGGCAGCACAGACAGACAAAAGGCCAGCTCCTTGGATCACTTACAGACACTACAAAAGAAGTCTGACTTACGTTTAGGTTCTTTTTTTCCATAGAAAACTGCATTCTGACTCTATTTCCCAATGAAATACTGGGGGGGAACAGCTTTCTGCGGTATCCATGCACTTTTTTGTCCTGAAATTGTTAGATTGCCATTAAAAACAAAATAATTCTGCTCCCTTCTTTCCTCAGTGGCTTATGGCAAGGAGATACTTGGAGGAATAACCCATACATCAAAGAGGAAAATCAAAAACTTTTTAAAAGAATAATCTGTGAGGATAACAGGAAAAACCTCAACATTTGAGAAGATATCCTCAATTAAGACATCAATCCCAATTAAGATAGGGGTGAAACTCCCAAGGAGTCTACAGATTTGCCCCTTCTGCTTTCTTTTACTCTTCCCCCTATTTTTAAGCTGCTTATTGTAAAAATGGTTAAAAGGAAAAGTTTTTTTTTTTTAGAACTACTTTTAAATATTTCCCCAAAAATATCATACAGAAGTAAAGCAGCCACTAAAATTACATGAGTGCATACTTTCAAAAGGACAAACTCTGCTGACATTTATTTCCATTTTAGAAACGAATCAGAGTAAGTATTTCTATTAATAAATATATACTTCAAGCTGGAGATGAGAACTTTTTTTTTTTTAAGAAGATCACAGAAAGAACACAAGTCAAAAGGTGTTATTCCCAAGCATAGGATCTAAACCATCTCCAAAATCAAATCCTACAGATATCGCTGTTAGCTCAGTATTTTCAGTACCTTTCATATGAAACAGTGGGAAGAGGGTTAGGAGGATGGTCAGAGGGAGTGAGCTGCACGTTTTTCTGTGCATAGCTGCCATCTACCTTTGTAAGCCCATTATCTTAAAACATCTCGTAAGTCCTGACTTGAAGGAGCTGCTCAAGGTCAGAAGTCAGCCAGACTTCAGCTCCAGGAACTGACACAAGCAGCCTGCAAGACCTCAGCATGCCCTGCCTTGGGACTCGACAGCAATGCCATGCTGGGCACCAGCCTCCCAAAGCAGGAATCCAGCCAGCTTTGTAGGTAAGAGCTAGGAAGATAAGAGAGAAGATGCAGTAAGCAAAGAGAACTAAGCCTTACGTATTGAAACGGAGCACATTTCCTTAAATCTGACCTTAAATTAGTCTATTTACTGTAGCAGTGGACACAACCTGAACTCTTACTTTTGGGTTTTTAAGGTGCTCCTCTAAGAAATGTAAGATCTTTTCCTTTCCCCAAAATAATCTTAACAGAACAGAGACACTTCGGATTTTCCACATAAACAGAATTTGTTGAAAAAGAAAATCTGTTTTCCCACATTACAGGTACAAATGTGTATAATTAAGTTGGCTCAGCTTTTATTATATAGGTCATATTATGTAGGGCAAGTAACTTATGAGCCAGATCATTGTGACACCAGCGAGCCCATCCCAAAGGTTTATCTGATAGATTGCTTATGTTAAACTTCAGTACTCCATTTCCCATTAATGTACCTGTTTGGGCATCAGTGCAGAAAGGCTCCCTATTTCCCACCAGCCCTTTCTCCTCAGCTTCTTCATTGCCCTATATTGTCTTTGCTACAGGGGCAGAAGAAAACAGTATCTTTCAAATACAATAATAGTGATTTTCATTTAGTGAGCCCTCTTGTGTCTTGGGCTCAGATATCAGCCAAGGAAACTACAAGTGCTGACCTAGTGATATTTTGCAGCCTTTCCATCAACACCAGCTATGACAGGGATCATGTAAATTCTTTCTCCTGGAGAAAAACGCTCAAAATACTACTACTAAACCCACAAAGCCTTGCATCACTGTGTAACAAAAGAATAATACAGTTATGTGGTGTGGTGCTTGCATTTTACCGTATTGCCACCTCAATGGGACAAAACCGTCAGTGACCGTTTCCATCGCATCACATTCAGAGAAACCTAAGCCACTGGACACTTACCAATTATATTTTACAGCCAAATAAGATGAAGACACTTAGTTCAGATGATGTTTATTTGACAGACTCACAGCTGAGGGTTCATCCCTGCAGTGCCTAACTAGGCGGATTAGCAAGATATCAGAAAACGCTCCTCTACAGATGCTCTTTATTTGCTGAGCAGGAATTGCATCAGGGTAAGGCTTTCTGGCACATCAGGCTATCTTGGGCTTTCAGTTTTACTCCTCACACACCCTTCTTTGCGAGTGAACACGGAGACTCAAGGAGGTTGTGGAAAGAGTCCTCTTCCCCAGTGAGGAGGCTTAGGAAGCGTGTCATTCAGGAGTCCCACATCTGATATTTCCAAAGAGGAATATTTCATTCTCCATCTCCCTTCCCTGGAAAGGGTGTCAATCATCCACCTTTTCCCCCAAAAGGCAAGAGAGCTCTGCAAGCTTCCATCAGCATTGCAAGTCTAAAAATTATGCTATTCATGGTTCATTGCTTTGCTTTGACACATTTAGGATTTTCCCTCAGAAAAGTAAGTTTTCTTTAGGGGCAGGGAGAGAATTTCAGTCACCACGATATCCAGATCACACGCTTTTCCTTTCACTACTCCTTGGAAGCACAGAAGGAAACAGTGCTGCTAGCATCACACACATTTACAAGCATGAAGAAAGTCTTAATAGAAAGCTACAGACAGTTGCAAAGTGCTTTTTTCCCCCGCCGCCTTGTTACTAGTGAAGTGCTGATGAAGTTGCACGTCACTACCACCTTCCCCTGTGCTGACTCAGTGCTCCACTACATCTTCAAACTCGAGTGTCTTGGCTGCACCTCTACCATGGAACCTCCGTAAGTGGTTTTGTTTAAACGTGTTTGCTACAAACAGAAGACAGTGTTCTTATTACCATTTGTATGCCACCTCTGCCCTGATTTCTACCTTACACTAATAAATTCACCTTTCCAGGCTACTAACATGACATTGTATCAGTAAAAACTGAATGCAGAACCTGGCTAAGATGATAGACAAGGTCTCAAAGGCCTCATTAGCAACTTCTAACCCCAAAGTGGATTTCAGCCACAAATACAAAGGGCTATATTCCATTTATTGTAAAAATACGTGTATTTCAGCCACTGTTTTTACAGCTTTAAGCAGAAAAGCAGTAGATGAAGACCAGGGTGGTTTCTAACTATCCTGTTAGCATGCAAGGATAAACTCTGATTTCTCTTCTTCTTGCACCAAGAAGTGCATCCCAGTCCCTTTTGTCTTTAAAACACAGATCATTTTGATCTTCAGCAATACCACTAATAATTTAAAGTTACAAAGGGAGTAGAGAAACTAAGGGATGGGAGCAGAGAAAGAGAGATCAAGAGACAGGATGCAAATTGACTTCTTATAGATCATACATAAAAGGCATTAATGTTTCAGAAAGGTCAGCAGCTGTATAAATGCCCTAATGTAAATACAGGCTAAATAAATAAATAAATATTATTTCCAAACAAAGCACGTAATCAGAAATGCCTTACACCCAGCAACATCATGACAATAGCAGAAAATAGCAGCGAGCAGCCGCTCGCTAATAAACCCTGAACTTTATTGCATTCAAGAACACCATAGCAGCATTTACTGTCATCCCTTACTCCCAGGTAGGTCTCTCTCAGAGCTCTAAAATTCAGACCACTTTAAAACACAATACTTTGTGTTTAGAACACATCGGAATTGAGCGAGTCTTCAAGACCAGTTTTCCTTTCTGTAATTTTTAATAATTCCAGAATACCTTAGCTCAGTGTCACTAGCCACCGTTTAGACCCTTTTTTCTGCAGATAGGGGAAGAACAAAGCTACCGCAGCTGCTCATCATCAGCCCTCTTCCTCATAGGAAGAACTTTCACCATGACAATGAAGACCAGGTCAGCAAGGAGCAAGTTCTTCGCTCCGTCCAGTATGGTCACCAGCTCGTTACGCCATGCTTTTAAGTTTTACTTCAATTCTTCACTGCAAAGAAGCTGTAAGAAGACTTTCCTTCTATCTCTGAAGTGACCAAGCAGGCTCTCTAGCAATAAACCCTCTCCCCGACCACTATGGCCGCCACCACGTCCTGGTAACCAGACCCACCAGACACCCGAAAGACGAGTGAGCAGGGAGAAGCGCAAAGGGGCCAGCTCACACAGTCTGTGTTGGTAGCTACATGGGCCCCGCAGAAACGTTCTTACTGCGCACTGCTTTTTCCCTAATCTAGATTCAATTCATTCAAACCACATAGGATGAGGCTTTACACCATCTGAAGCAAGACGTGTACCTTTGCACAGGGTTCTTGGAAGGCTCAGGCAACAGTTGTTCTTTATTCTGTTATTTTCACCTATACCATCAGATATTGCCATAAAGCAGTACAGAAACAGCCCTTGCACCCCTCCTCGTGAGGGGCCCGAGGGGTCTCACTCACCAGCATCAGCCTTCTTTGTGCCAGGCCAGGGGGCACGCTGGGGACAACCGGGGATGCCTCTGCTGGAGGAAGAGCTTGCTCTGCTCAAACAGGGCATCTTCTGAAAAATTCCAAGTAAGCCTCAAGAAAACCACGTTCTACTCTGGGAAAGAGAAAGAGCAAGAGCTTGACCTTAACTGCTGCTTAATTTTTGTATTACACTCCCATCATTCAGTGTTATTGACAAGTCAGCTGTGATTAATCATACATGATTGCACAAACCAAGACACTCCACAAAATAGTAATTAGTAGATTAGCATATATATATAACTTTGCACTCTCAGAAACACTTTACAAGCATAAACTAATCAGTGCTTCTTAAACTTCTTTCACCTGTCTCTCACCTAACTACTTTCCATTTTCCCTCTTATTTCACTGAGCTCCTGCTTGCTTGCAGGGGAACTTCTTCCCCTCCCAGCTGTAAAATCTGTATTCTGCCCTTTCAAACCACACCTTTCTCCTCTGCTTGCTCCTTCATCTTCTCTTTTCTTCTTTTCACCCTCAGGCACCCTTGTTCTAATTAAAAAACACAGCTGGAAGAGGCTAAAATACCCCAATGAACAGTGAGATGCAGCAAAAGAGATATTTGCAGCCTTATGACAAAGTGAGCAACAGAGAGGGAAGGAAATACAAATGACAGAAAATAGGATAAGGCATGTTAGCCTGAAAGTAAGGGCAGCAGAGAGCTATGGGAAAGAAAGAACTGGGAGAATAAAGGAAAACAGCAGCGCCCATAACGTTTGCCGTTTCTTATCACAAAGGTTTCAGGTGTGGTGAGCGCTCTCGTTGCACAGTGACCATGGAGACTACAGAGCCTGCAGCAAAGACCAGAAACTGATGCTGACAAACATTTAAAATGCAACCAAATTCAATAGCACAGGTTTCATTCTCTATCAATTTCCAGACATTCACAGAATTGAATTGAGACATGGTTAAAATTCACTTTCTGTTCAGGAAGGATGGAAAGGAAATTCTAAAACAAATACCAAGTAATTACAAAAAAAAAAAAAAAAAAAAAAAGCGGCATTTATTTTCCATTCAGTATGAGTTTAAAAAAAATAATAGAAATTTCAAGGAGAAATAAAAACCAATCTGAAGGCAATACATACACAAAACCAGACATTTATAAATTGCTAACAAATAAATTTTAAAATGACCACTTGACAATTTCTAAGAATCAGAAAACTGAAGTTCTGGAAAAGCCTTTCAGGCAAGGTGATGAGGAACTTCTGCTGCACCAGCTCAAGTCTGATAACCTGATGGACACGACTGTACAACAGAACAGAGGCATCCATAGAGAAAGAAAGCTCAGCTGGCGGTACCAGACCCCCGGTGTCTCTGAGGAGGTCCCAGAGGAAGTGGGCCACTCTTAGTTTCCCCCTTAATTACACTGCAACAGTTCCACACATCCAGGTGTGCTGTGGTCATACACAGGGGCCAGCATGGATTGTATTTCTTCCCTTGATACATAACTTGGCTTTTTCAAGAAAAGATTCAGGGCTCCTGTGAGGTGTTGAAGACAGAGCAGACACCTAAGGTGGGAATTTCCTTGTGCTCATTCTGCACGCTGTTGCTACTCAGGGCCTGATTGTCAGGTTTGAGATAAGGTGTCTTCCCCAACAGTGAGACTGACAGGGCCCATTTTGTTTTTAACTGTCCTCCACAAGACGCAGTATGATTCGATTTCTTGGGATCATCTGGGAAGCTGACACAGGAAACCTTGCATTTTCCCAGGGACCTATGATATCAGCTGATAACATCTCCCTCCTCTGCTCTCATCCTGTGGCAAACGGCAGCTGTAGCTAGTGGTCCTTCCTATGAGGCTTTGTATGCGTTACATCTTGGAAAACAGCTTGGAGCTTGTGGAGAAGATGGTCTGCAGATGCAGACAGAAAAGGAAAAAAAAAAAGCTGGTTGTCCGTACAAAATCCGTAGCTTCTGGTGTCAGAGAAGCCCTTCTGAGGCACTCCTGCTCTTCTGTACAGGTCTTCTGCTGGAGAACAGCTCTGTAGATGCCCGAGGTACAGGCAGGGGCTGCACCACAGGGCAGCATCTGCCTTGTCCGCACAGGGTGAGACTGACTGAAAACCAATGCTTGGGTGATCATGCTAGGAATGACTTCTGTTTTGCTGGTGCTGGGAAACAAAAAAAGTATTGTGGCGAAGCTGGCTCAATAAATTATGTGCCGTGCAGTTAATGCAGGTGTGCTTTCTTGGCCAGGGCTTTACGTGGAGCAGGCAAGGGACTCAAGTAGCGACTCTGAGGCAGGGAAATTTGAGATTAGTGGTTCTGCCTTCAGCAGAAAACTGATTATTTGGAATTAATGTTAATAAATCTAGCTTTCTTTTCCTGTACTTGCTCCCCCCTCCGCCACCCCTTCCACAAAGACTCCCTGCGTGCCACTGGCCGATTGCAGTAGCCAGCACAAAACGAACCTCTGTCCTTTTCTGTGTCACGTACATCCAACGATACAAAACCCCTGTGTCTTTTGCCACGGCTGACATGCCAGTCAGCGCTAGCAATCGTCACTTGGCGAGAATTTCCATGTGAAAGGAATATTCTGAAGAAAGCCTGTGGGCTGGAGCCAAGGTAAAAGCTCCTCACTCCTCTAGCAAATGCTGCTTTTCCAGCGTGAAAGCCCGAGGCTCTGCCCCACAGCCGCCGTTCCCATGGATTTGCCCCAGGTTGAAGCTTGTCATCTTCACAGCAGGAGTGGGACAGGGGTTTTGCAGCGGGATGAGGAGCGCCAACAGCACAAATGTTGTTTCTTCGGGGTGGGGGGGGAACTTCGGGCTGAGGCTTCAGCCAATAATTTCTCTCCAGTGCAAACAGTCCTCAATCACGTCGCTCTGCGGTGTATAAGGATCCTTCAAGGGGAGGAAATGCCAGGTAGCCAAGGGTGGCTCAGCCTAGCAGGGAAAGGTGTAATCACAGGCAGTGGCTGAGAGCGAAATCCAGGTGATTTAAAATGAGAAGCAAGGCACACACTTTTAACAGTTACCCACCGAAATGAACTGCCGAGGGATGAAGCCGGGCTGTTTGTTTGTTTTGCTTTGCTTAAACTTCTCAGATCGAGAGTAGATGCCCCCCTCTGTGCCAGTCATTGAGCTTGGAGGGAAAGCAGACCTGAGCCAGACTGGCTGAGTTGCAAATGTCCCGGCCTGGGGTGAGCACCACAAAAGAATGAAGCTTTGTAGCACCAGAGTTTCAGCAGGAATACTGGAAATGACTGGTACAGGTGCCGTGACTCTTTCAGCTTGAGCCGTCAGTAGGGTTGGGGTCTTGCCACAGCGTCCTGCCTCGTGTCACAGACAGTGTGGTGGCTGCGGTGCGCTCGGCCGAGGGCTCTGCGGCGGGGGCAGGAGGAGGAGATGTTGCCCGCACCTGCTTTCTCGTTTGCCCCCGCAACGGGGTCAAGCAACACTGCCAGGAGCAGCTTTAGAGCAATTGACCTTACATGGGGCTTTAAAACACCCATTACCCTTTTTTGCTCTCATATTTATGGAATAGGATTTGGTTTAATCAATAACCATAGGTGGTGGATGCTGTAATTGCACTGCAGATGAGATTTATTGTTCCATATGTTAATTGTAATAAATATACATATGTGGTTGTTTTGTTTTGTTTTTTCTGTAGGACCAAGGGGGAAAGAACACTACAGACCTCCCGGATCCGTTGGACTGCAGCTCCGCTGCATGAGTTCACATCATACCTTAGGGCTTGGCTCTGTCAGCAGCCTCTCAGTCACCCCAGTGGCAGCAGGGTTAAATCCTGAAGGGCTCGGAGGGCACAGGATCCCTTTCCACGTCGGGATGCGACCCGTGCCCCTCGGCAGCCGACGCACAGGCGCGTACAGCCGGACAAAGAGGGCACTCCGGCCCGCGGGAGAGCCGGGCGGGCACCTCTCCTGAACGCCCCGAGGGGACGGCACAGGCCGCAGCTCTGCCC
>VXAL01019932.1:113741-136652 GCA_013399475.1 Chauna torquata
CTTTCTGAGGTTCTCAGACAATCCACCAGGCTTGCAGCAGACTTCAGAAGCTCAGGAGGGAGAAAGCTCTGAGATAAAAGATGAGCCTTTCTTTTGTTTTGTTAAATCACAGTCAAGTTATTAAAAATTGCCATTTCCTTTCTCTCACTAGTCTCATGTGGGAAAATACTGGCAAGGCACCAAAACCTAATTTAGATGAGAAGGTTTGGCTTTTTACTGGTTTTAAAATGAGTGATTTACTGCTGCATATGCACCATGATGTTATTCCCCTTGCAAGCATGCTCTCACAGTGCAGAGACCAGGCGGGTATGCACGAATTACATGTCCCTTGCTCTTTCCACCAGATGCCTGCCTCTCCCAGAGCAGACGCCAACCAGACGAAAAGTGCAGAATCAAGGAATCTGTCTTCAGGCTGTACTCCAGTCTCCTTCTCTTTTGTAACTACATAAACCTGCCTGGCAAGCTCAACAACTGCCTACATGAAAAACAGCTACAGCTGCTTTAACTAATGACAGTGGATGATGCTTTTTACCACAATTTTACAACTGAAGCCGATACAGCTTGAACCATTATTACCTCTCCACACAAATAAGACCATCACAAAAACTTCTGCTTTGCTCAAATACATGTCTCTAAAGAGACATTCACAGGGCAATTATTGTTGGCAACAACCCCAATAAAATTTTGTATTTTCACTCTCTCTGTAAGTTTATCACAGGAGGTTGAAAGTTTCTTACTTCTCATTCTACTCTATGCAGGATGTGATGGGTTGGGCACATCTAACATCTCTGCTCAAACATAATTTCTAGCATATTTAATCTGTTTGTTTTCTCAGCATTTTCAGTAAGGACTGAGAAATCTGAAAAAACAGAAGGAATGCTGTCTGAACACACCATGATGCAGAAGGCTGCAGACTACCCCGATCGAGGTCGATCTTCCTCCCCTTGAATCTGAGAGGTGATTAAGATCTGCAGTCACAGGCAATATTAAGAAAGAGCAGCTGTGCTGCCTTCAAGTTCACAAGACACTTGAGGAATGCATTCTGAAATAAAAAAACGAACACACACACACACACACACACACACACACACACGTATCAGATGCCAAAAGAAATGCATGTTAACAAGTCAGCTGAAATCTTATTGCAGGGAAGCCTTCTTATCACCATAACGTTTCTCTCTACAACCCTAGAACAACAGGTTCCCTGAGCATCACAGCTTGGCATCACTGATGGGCTGAAAACTTTAAAACATCCTTAAGATCCTTATCAAGGGCCAAAGAATTGCCTTCAAGCCTTCCCTTTGATCAAGGCAAGGGAGCCACAGGTAATGTCAGGCATCCAAATTGCCAAAAACGAGAGGGATAAAACAGGTACTCTGTTCAGGGAAGAAGTTCCTCTGCTTTCTCCAGAGCAAGCCTTAAGTGACCATGCCTGCATCGCTGCACGGATTTAATGAAGTGTACTAACTACTGGCAAACAATGAATCTGCCACCAGATGTCACCAAAACGCTATTATGCCTGCTGAGAGAAGCCCGACTAAATCAAGCCTCTGGATTTCCTGGAGATAGGTCAGGGATGATCACAGCACTGTTTATTAACCCTACAGTCACAAGAGGTCATTCCTTTCTAGTACTAACTGCTGAGAATGAATCTGAAAAAGAGGATCCTTTGCAATTGACTGGCAACGCCGTGCATTCAAGGTTTCCTTATGGAACACACATGCTAATTAACCTTTGCAGAGAGAGTCTTAAATTCATGTCAGTCACAAGCTGAAACTCAACATCACAGACTAAGGATTCTAACACCAGCGGAAATTTTGTCAGTATAAATAAAATTCTGCTCTTTAACGTTTTTCCCTCCTCAGTAAATGAGGCACTCCAACAAGATCTGCTGTGGTCACAGCAGTCAGTCGCCAGCCTCTTTTCCTCCAGCCTTCTTGGAGGCAGGCACATATAAATAGCCTTACTTAGCCTCTGCTTTATCAGTCTTTACTGGTGGGCAGACTACATGAATTTACTTCTCAGCTGTCTCTGGATACTACAGTCCCTGCTCTTAACAGCATTCGAATTGCCAACTGCACTGTAAGTACGTCATCTCTGTACAGAAGGTAGGACAGCCACGCGTTCTGGGTTGGTGACTACGTCAGGCTCAAAACTAGAGCCTGACAGTTCAGAATTAAATTTATCTGGAGAAGATAGCTGTTTACAGCATTTCCTGTTAATTTCAAGCTATGGGAGAAACAATACATTTAACTTAGGATTTCTACCTGGTTTTCTGAAAAAGAAACTTCCAATCTGCAGTAAGTCTTTAAAAAAAATCTTTTCAACACTGAAGTATATTGCATGAGCTAAAGGCTATATCCTGTGGCTTTTGATCTCTCTTCACTGAAGGCCTGTATTTCTCTTTTTACTGAGCCTGACTGCCTTGTAGAATTCACCCTTCCCAAACACGGGAAAAAGAACAAACTGTCAAGATAGATAAGGGATTGCAAGAAACAGCAAACAATGCAAAAAGCAGCAGAAGAGTCTCGCGACAAGAAAATATGGGAAAATTGTGTCCAAAATGAAGATAATTAGAATAGAATTTAAAAAAAGCAGAACACGAAAGAAATGCTAAAGTTCCTCACCTGGAATGCTTTATTTAGCTGCTTATGCCACTCATACTCTTGCAAGTACCTCAACACTGAATTTCAAACAGGAGCATCCATTAGAGGAAATAACTAACAAGAACATGGCACTACTTATCCATCTTTAGATTCCAAACTAATAAATACACATGACTTTTTAAAACCAGTTTGTCACAAGTATGTGTCATTTGTCCAAAACAATTGGGAAGCAGAGAAAAATCAGTATTTCAAGCAAACATTCATCTCCTCTGGTTCTTCATAAATAACAGTCGAACCTGTCCGCTTCAGTTAGGTTTGATGAGACCAAGAAATCTGTCACAAGCTAAAAAAAGTTGCAGCAGGTGATGCCTGACAAAATAAACACTGCGGTTCCTAGTAACGTCATGCCGGCAAAGCAGCTGCATTTGCACGTTATATGTACTATTAGACCTCCACATCTAATAAAATATACAGACAGGGTAAACACAGAGCACTCTGCAACCATACGGTCTTGCTGCTGCAATCGTCTTTCACGTTTTCTAACATGAAGATTTCTTCTGTCACCATTCATTGCTGGGCACCACTCTGTACGATACACATTCGACCTACCACTCCATCACCATCTTTAGATCTGTTGCTCTCACTAAACAATTATGTAATTCATAGTAAACCAGGTTTCAACTACAGACCACAAAACACAGCACTTGATTTATGCAAATTGTTTCAACTGCCAAAAAGAGTCACTAAAGAAGTTACTAATAAAGTCAAATTCATACTATTTGAAAAGCATTAAGTCCATGCCTACAAGGCGTACTGCATTAAGACAGCTTCCTACAGCCTGTTCTGAAAAAACACAACAGAGAATCTGGTCAAACAACTGAGCAGCTGATTCTCCTTCAAACATCTGCCTCCCCTCACTGCCTATAGCAGGCTGTACTTCGACTTCTGATCTGCAAAGCCAGCACGGCCCATAGCTCCATGACCTTTAGCTCAACGGCGTTTGGTGTCTGACATACTGCTAACTTCCCATTTCTAAAACAACTACTACTGATCAGATCATCTGCATGCTTCTGAAGGCATCTGCACCCCTGCAAAATTAAGAGCCTGCACCTTCACAGTGTGTTTGGCAGGTGAACTTCGTCACTATCCTGCCCGTTTTCTAGTAAGATATGTCAAGAGGACTGGAGGTACGCTGCAGCTAGTGTGAGAAATGCTATTGTTTGCAAACATTTCAGGTGAGAAAACAGAAGAGCATCAAAGTCCAAATACATTGTTTTCCTCAATCCAGTGACTGAGCAACAGAGCTACTTCTGCAGCCACCACCAGAGTATATTACAATAAATTTGTGAACTAATGAACCAGAGCTAATCTGCAATTTAGTCTTTCCAGCAGTAATGAAAAATCCACGCCTTTTTGAAACAGAGCCTGAAATAAGCATTGGGGTTTTTAAGTTCAGGGAACTGCACATAAGAAACAGAGCCAAACTGACAAATTGCTTAAAAGTACACACATTATGAAATATTGAGAAAGAGAGACACTGAAGTCTGCAAAGGCAATGGTGATGTACCTTTGTAATTTATGAGGGGGAAAAAATACAACCTAGCAAGTATTTTGGTGAAGACTAGTCAGCAACCTTAAGGTTTCCTCCTCAACTACTAAGCAAGCAGAACATGCATGAAGAATATCAGAAACCTGTCACAAATTCCTAAATACACTTAATTTAACTTCATGGAGGAAGTGAGCATTCAAAGAAAACATCTCTCTCTTGTTATTATTACAAGCTTGATAAAATAACATGCAGTTGAGCACTGCTGGATAGTTAGACCACAGACACAAGTCAAAACTTGTTTAATACTCAGTGTAAGGTCTCCGTGTGATTACCTTTCTTCTTTCTGTACAAGGAGAGTAAACACTGCCACATCAATACAGCATAACCTGCAGTTAAGGTCTGCATAATCACAGAGGTTCTGCTCATACATCGCTTTAGCAAGCAAGCTTCCTGCTTCAGAGACAAAAAAATTAAATCAGTCTGGTGTGGCTGATTACAACAGACTGCCGTGATTTCCACTGTTTAACAACTACACCATTCAGCAAGTTTTGCACACTTTGTTGCAAGTCAGTATTTTGCTTACTATCAAATTACTTTACAGAGAGGGGTCTAGAAAACGTAAATTTAGCATTTCAGCTTAAGGAGTAGTGATAGACATAAGAAAACGCTACTGAAAATATTTCTCTTGAGCCTTGACTAAATAGTGATACACTGGAAAATTGATGAAAACAGTTTTAAAGAAACTGCATTTATTTTTTCTGATTCTTCTAAACGCAACTAAGATGGTCACTGGTTTCCGGACATAAACCAGCTAGAAGTTACTTCATCACTGAACAACAGGATCTAGAGCGAGTGACAAAATCACCTAGATAAATATTTCAAGTAAAGGTTTTCAACTGTACTCCATTTAAACAAGCCCTGACTTTTTCCTTAACGTTAAGGTTAAACTAAAAGTAGCTGCTCAAATTTACCCTGCAGTTAGTGTTTTTCTACTCTTAAAAAAAAAATTCTGAACATGACAATGATTTGAAAGATGAATTCTGAACTCTCACTAAGGATACGAACATAAATAATAATCTGAAGAGAAAAATACCTGACATCCTGTTGTGCAGTAGCACAAATACGACCTCACAACTCTCACGTGGCACAAAATGAGCGTGCTTCTACGTGCACAAAACCTGAAGTAACAAAGGCACTATCATCTCTGTCTCCCCTGCAGGTGACCGCAAACAGGTCAACCAGCGCTGACAAAACACAGTTCTGCCTCCTTCCCAAACAGAAAGCCCGTAGAACCATTACAAAATCTGAATACTTTTTTCCAAGCGAAGATAAAATGCATTTAGAAGGGATAAAGTATGCTTTTGAACGAGGGAATACAGGCCTGGGAGAAAAAAAAAGGAAGGTGTATCACATGATAAAAAGCGACATCAGTTAACAACTGCAAAACCAGTTAGCGTTGCCCGACTGTCAGTGCCTACCAAACACGCAGGTGGTGAGGCTGTGAAGAGCAGACACTGTGCTGTTTCCTGCGTTTTGAGGCAGCAACCTGGGATAACTACTGCTATCTAGTTGTCATTCATGCAGCTCGTTACCAGCCTGATCGACACCGTAAGAGCAGCAGCTGCACTAACAGGTCATCAGTAAATTACACAGCACCTACTCCACTCTGCAACGGAGTAGGAATTTACACAGACAGTGGTCACATGGCTGTGACAGTTAAACACAAAATTTTTTGCATACTTTGTGTAGGAGAACTGAAGGAGTAAGAATAAGTTCATTAGCTACCAGCTTTAGTAAAGAGCTGATTTACCACGATGCTCCTTGCATTCATTACTTTGAAATTATCAAGAATAAACATTTTGAATGTAAGAATCAGCTAAGGCTGTTGTTTCATCACTCATTTAATTCCAGAGAAGTACAGGTTGGCACCAAAAAACAAAATTCTCACCTCTGTTCCGTACGCTGGCACCAGCACTTGTGTGGCCAGGCTCGTTACAGAGCTGATGAGCCTGCAGAGTTTCTGAGGATGTTAGCTTTCACTGGGATCAGTACCCACTCCCTCTTGTTCAGAGTTAGCACTACCATTAATGCCAGTTAGGCCTTTAGGTAGGCTTTTGTCCTCATCTTAAAAGGAATGCAATTCTCAGCACACATGAGGAAACTGATTCTTCCAAATTTTAAATTTAGGTTGATGTTTATTATAAATTAGTAGCTGAAGAAGTCATACCTCAACTGTATATTGGGAAAGAACAATCCAACACACTATTTGAACTTCTGCTTAGAAATAATTTTAGAAATTTGTTGTTAAAGCCAATTTCAGATTCTGACCGTTTGTAAAAATCAGTTCTGGGTAATTCCTGTTATATCACATACCTGAACCTTCTTGCTTCCCTTCATCCACCCAGAATTTTACCATTTGTCTCTTGACATATACATCAAAAACAAAAGAACTCTTCCCATGTTACAGGGAAGGTTTCCATTTTCACTACTCATATTGGTGAAGCTATAAAATTGAAACAAAAACTCCCAAACAATCCAAGCAAAATGCTAGAAAAGAAGTTTTCATCTGGTTTCACCATTAATTATTTACTGAAAAATAAATTAAAAAAAGAATTGAAAAAGCAGTCAAGTTCTACAATGCTAATAATTTCAGCTATTAAGTAGTATTTGGATTATTTATTTTATATCATCTCTTGTCGTAAATTCCCACTGTTAACAAACTGATTTCTAGTGAAGGTAATAAAGCAGCTAGGAGTAGACAAAACTCCTGTTTTGAGACAGCATACAAAAATCACAACCATTTTATTAGAAACTCTGTTTTAAGTATATACAAAATAATTACCAAAGCATTTGGTTTAGACAGTGCTGTTGTAAGTCATGAAGTCAACTACTTGATCCAAGAGAGTCAGTGGTAGAAATGGATGCCTGGGAAACCATCTCAAAGTTGGAATTGTAAAATAAAAGAAAGGAAAGCTATTAACCCAAACAGAAAAAAAAATTCAACAATGCTAACTTCCCTGCATCGTCCCATTAAATTATTACTACTGCTGCTCAGTGAAGAAACCACATTCAGAACATAAAAGGCAGCAAATGTCCATTCACATTATTTGTCTGTTTCCCCCCAAAACACCCAGAAGAGCAGATGGTTTTCTTGGGACTTCTAGAAGTCCATTTAGACATTCACAAGTCCCAGTTTCGAAAAACCAGAAGCAATGACTTTCTGTTACAACTCAGACAATAGTTTAAACTTGTTTCCTGAAGAGAAGCAACCTACAACTTGTCGACTCCAGGTTATCCTGTCCATTATATATTGCAGCCTTCCCATATTCAAACGTAACCCATGTTCTGTAAGCAAGAATAACCAAAGTAACTCCATTCCTAACTACAATTAGTAGTAATCTGAAGTAATAATTTGAAAAGTTTGTTAGCTGTTGGAAAGGCGCCCTAAAGCATCACCTGTATAAATACTTCAGACTCTGTATCTCGGTTTGTTATCCCGCAAATCTGACTCAAGAAAGAGACAACATCACATGGCTGCAATCATTTCAGTATTCAACTACGCACTACAAGTGCTGTATGTTCCACCCCCCCAGTCACTCAACTGTGAAAGAACTGCTCAGAATTTATGAGGTTCAAACACAGTCAGTTCTTTCCCATCATACAACTCCTGCAGTTGGTTTGACTCGTATTTTATGGAGGGTTTTTCAATTGGCATTCCAGGCTCTAGAGCATTCTGTCCAATTATTTTAAGACTCACGATTTTTATTTTCCAGGTATTCTCTCTGATTGGACAGCTAATGAGTCCAAAAATTTGTTCAAAGACGCCCAAACAAACGTTGCCTCTATGTACCGTGCCAGCCACCGCTACCAGTACTAACCCATGTCGAGATATGACACATTTCAGTCCATCAGCATTCAAATTTGGGTTGAATAGAAGATACTCTTCTTTAACCAACGAGAGCAGACGAAGGCTCACCATTTCTGCACCAACATATTCTTCCGTGTTTTTTTCTAACGTGTTGTAACAGAACTTCATTTTGGCATCCTCCCAAAAATGCTGTGGTCCCCATGTTTCTTCAGATTTTATTCCCAAAGGATGTTGAGAATTCAGGAGTTCAAAGAACCATTGGCAGAATTCTTCTCCTAGACCATGAATGTCATCTTGTGGTGACTTTCGTCTCTTTTCATGACTCTGCAATCAAGAACATTTTTTTCTTAGAATTAGTTAGCCTTAACATAAGTTTACCAGTTAGAACATCCTAGAATTCATTTAAATTGCTATTTTAAACGTTCTAAGTCTTCCTCAAGGGTTCTGAGACAGAAAAGAAGAAAAACAACACAGTAAAATCTCATTTATTTTTAAGATCATGATTATCTATCAACTAGAGAATCAGGTTCTTTGAAGTACAGTTAGTCTAGTCCTTCAGTTTTGTCTTGGTCTGCAATTTGTAATCCAAGAGGGAAATCCTGGTACTACTGAAAAACGGTAGGGGAAGTATTTTTAAACAAATTCCATGAGACCAGGATTCTCACACTGACAGAAAAAATTCTGCTGTGTAAAAAGTACTTGGGTAAGTAACTTTTCACTGGCCTTTACATTTCCAAAAGAAGGTTACAGAAAAACAAGAAGGATACAGACCCATGCTTAAAAGCTAATATCATATTAAGGCATATCAATTTAATAAAAAGTGCTTATAAGTTAGTAAATACGCTTTTTTTTTTCCTCTTTCATGTTGCCTCCAGTCTCTTCTTTCTTCCTGCCTTTTAAGCTTGTGAATTGTGGTGTTTTCTGCACCTTTATACAGCTGATAAGAACAAATAATACTTATGGGAAAGTCACCTTTTGAATCCGCACATCCTTACACGTGAAGCTGACAGAATACTTCTGATCTATGGAGTTATTTTAGCCGTGCCAGCACAACATGCTAACAAAACACGGAACCAGTCCAGGAAGAACTGAAATTCAAAGAATTCATGTATTCCAGAACTTTCTCGCTACCAGATCAGGTACCTGAATTTAGCCCTCTGTGGCAGTAAGACTGCCGAAATCGTCCGAAATATGCTTGGTCACTTTCACAAGTGATGTTTGTAGTCTTCCACATATTTCTAATACAAGAAGACCTCAATTCAAGGAAAACCATGGGTTATTTTATCTTTGCTCCTCAAAACACACAAACTAACAACAGAAACAAAAGTCTTGGTGAATCTCAGTTACTTGGTAACTGAGTAAATTGGTAATGGTAAAACTGATCATTTAAACTGAGACAGCGTGACAGGGCAGGAGGGCTGCAGAGATTTTCAAACAATGAATGTGCTCTGGGAATAAAGGCAATTCAATTCAGTCTGTCATAAAATCCTTCCTTTAGAGTGGAAGGAAGAGCTACACTCCTTTGTTTGACACTGATTCTGATCAGAAAGTATTTGTAAGTAGTGAGACAAAGTAAACATTGCCAGCAGACAGCAAAACCTTCAAAGAAGAATCTGAAGATCAAAGATTCTTGACTTGTCTAGAAGCCTTACAGAAGAACAGACCCGTGAAAGAATGCATGAAACTACTCAAAATACTCCTTCTACCAGTTCCCTATGGATCATGGATAAGCCACTGTGCTGTCCTTTTCCTTGTTTTACAGAAAATGACACACTCCTAAAATACAGCTAAGACATAGGGATAAAAAAAATACTTCAGAATAATATCTGAGTTTAATGTTGAGTTGCTCAGACTGACAATTAAGAGTGATGGGTGTAAAATTTTGAAGCCAAATTCACGGCAAGTAGCAAGAACAAGTATCAGTTAGGAAACAACGATCACATTATTAAATCCATAACAGAAAAGGGTGGCAAACCACTCCAAGAGTTTTATCAATAAATATGTACTGCATCACGTATTTTTTAAACTCTGTTGTGGGTCAGGCAAAAAAAAAAAAATCTATTCCTTGCAGTCCTTCTTGTTATGTCTACAACTACAGGTAGAAGAACAGCAAAAATTAAGCGTAAGCAATTAGGAAACAAATTGCTTCACAATTAAATATTTAAGACAGGTTTTTAAGTTGGTTATAAAAACACATTTGTTTTAGAAGACACTTCTTCCTAAAGGAAGTGTCACTGTAACAAAGGCAACAATCAGATGCTCAAGTACAGTCTTGTGAGTCTAATTCCTACACATATGTAGCTCGCTTATCCTCTGCTTTCTTTTACAATATGCAAATTTTTCATTTTACTTAAGAAAAATCATTCTAACTTCCCCATGTAGAGACACATGACCTCCAACTGTAAGGTGAAAAGTTTTCTGAACAAGAACTAAACGTACAGGTGTTTTGTAGGGTTTGTCTATCAAAGTCTATTCCTAGAATTAAGTATGAAAAGTTTGGAGGCTTCTACATAGAAATTCTGTAATTGTTAAACAATAAACTATAATTAATTTCTAATTCCGTTATGTAGGTTCCTGCTACCCATTTCTTCAAAATGGTGAGAATTAAGAATTAATTCACAAGAACTAGGAGAAAACAAAGGCAAAGAAAGATGTATGAGATGAGTAAAACAGTTGAATTTGTCATTCCTCATGAATGTCATTTAAGTACTTAGGAGAATTTTATTTACTTACCTTCAATCACAAAACTTTGTCATTGGCAAATAATTGGGAAGTGTTCTCACAAGAGCAACATTTTTTTTTCAAACATGCAAACAAAATATTGTTTTAGAAGCAATTCTCAACTAAGTCATAATTTTAATCAGTTATTCCCTGAGAGATAACTCACTGCATTAAATTATGAACAGCTACAGAGCTCTAGCAGTCCAGCTGGTGGGGCTGTTGCCCATTACGTCTCTGACATACAATACTTAAAAGAGCAAGGCTATTTAGAACTATGTGGTAAAGATCCAGGAGTAATTACATCACAGGAATGTTTTTACTAAATATCATAATTTTGAACTTCAAAATAACCTGTAATACCCAAAACATATTTAGTTGCACAATATTAAGTGTTACTAAGATCAAGTGAAAAATGACACAGAACTGGCACTGCTACAAACTTTACATTTCAATGACATGAAAATCCTCAAAAATTTCTTCTGCACTCTATTACCTGCAAGACATAAGAAGGAGCACAACTTACAGACAGTGCTATTTGGATTTCACTGTCTCTAGAAATAGACCAAGGGCCCTTCCAAAAAAGCAGTTTTCTCTGTTTCCTCCCTTTCCCACAGTGTTTTAGACCAGACTGCAACACTTTTTCACTCGATGATCTACTATTGATAGCATCTCTTTGCTCCGCACTGGGATGCGCTCTGCTAATGGTACTGCTAATACCTGGCTGGAGGAACATGGAAAATCTCAGGCCCACAGTAAAATTCCTGAGAACATCCTTCACGTTAAACACTCACAAGGGACTACACAGGGCTTCCGTACAATTAACACTGTTTTCAGCTGTCCTCAAATCCACAGAGCTATCTGTCAATAACCCCTGCTTTAACTTACAGTACAGCTTAAAAAAAAAAGCATGACGAAGACCTCACACATTAAAGTTCAAATGCACTAATATACTTCGCAAGACTGAGCAGACTGTGCTCTGCAAGCAATGCATTTGCACAGACACCTTTAAATGGTGTAATTGAAAAAAAAAACAGGAAAAGAGATTCAGTACCTTCTTAAATGCATGTGAAGAGCCTCATTCTGGACCTATATTAGAACATTTACACTGGTTATTCTGTAAAAGCAATGCTAAGCATCCTCAGGTGTTTCAGAAAGTAGCACTCACCTCTGTATGCGTTTTCCTCTCCCCTGACTCTGAGGCATGTGACGGTACTTGCCCGTTCCAGTACTGCTTTACACAAGCAATGAGCTGATGTTTCTCAGAGGAAGGAGGCACTGGAATTCCTTGTACCGCCAAATACTTAAAAATTATTTCTCGATAGACTTTTCTTCGTTTCAAAAGTTCTTCTACATTTTGGCTGTAAACCAAAATGGCGCTAATGGCTTCTGCAAGTGAAGACACTGAAGTTAACAGTTGCTTCTCTCACAATTAAAACACAAACCTCTGCTATTTCTTATGCTCCTGACCAGCACCTCCCAACAGAACACAACCCTAAGTGAAATGCAAATAGTTACAAATTCATTTGTAAACCGAAATCTGAAATAACTAGACATAAATCACATTAGAAACAGAAGACGCGTAAAGCCGTCAGAACATGTTTAAAACTGGTGGCGTTTTTCCTGAAGACCCAGCTACCTTGTAATCCCTACTACCAACATCAATGACTGTTTCTATCTGAGTTTGATGAAAAGGATGCAGCTGTTTCTTCCAAATGAAATTACTAATATTCCTCAAGTAGGTTGAGATTTTCAAGCTCTTTAGAAACTCCATCTGCCTCCAGAAGTATAAGGATTCTTGTACGCAATGCATTTCATCCATAATTCCAGAGATGCAGCTAGCCTTAACTTCAAAATAAGTTCACGTGATTTTAACATGAAACTGTCTAGGGCTTCCTGCTTCATGCCACCACACAGCACCTTCACTCAGCAGAAGCTAAACTTAATTTCATTCTCCATCTGAAAAGCTCTGGGATATTTCAACATATGCCATCTACCTCTCTTCTTGAAGGCAAGATTACACAAAGAAAGAAGAACCAGACAAATCTTTTATGGTTCTTCTGAATATAGAACTTGAATCTTAACTTCTGTGTTAAATGGGTAGTTTACGTGATCTGGCCAGAAAACATTGCTATTTTGAAGAATACACAAATAAATATTCAGATGCTTCCTGGGAACACAAAATTGACAGAAATTCAGAGAGGCAATCTCTGATTTCTCATACACGGAACAACAATTCTACTACAAGAAGTTTACAGTTTTTTAGTAGTTTGTGAAAAGGAGGTTCCATCTAGGCTCCTGAAGGTTGATGGAATCAAATCTGTTCTACCTCCAAGCTAATCATACTGGTAATCCCAGGTTCATAAGAAAACATCATGCATAGTAATACTACAGTGCACTAAAATGTAACTTTCAAAAACGTTCAGCTGTGAGGTTCTGTAGCAAAATTAGGAACACAAGCTGAAATTCACTTTTAAATTAGTTGTGGTAGCCAGTTCTCACCTAAACTCAAGGTTAGGCGCTTAACATCTCATGTATAAAAACTGTACATTTAAGCATGAAAAGGCTAATAACTGAAGTACAAAATGATTTCATCTTTTATTTTAACCTACAACCACTACAAAAATAGATAAAAACGCAAGAAGAAAAACTGCAGGCACATGAACTTTTAAGAAACATGTTTGGTAAATCTTAGCGGTCTGAGTTATATTGCAAAAGAAACATATTCAAGGTTTTGGATGATTACAGGGCAATATACTGAGCAGCCTTCAAGTAGTGCACATACAGATTTAAGTTTTATGATGCAAATCTAAACATCTACAAAGTGATTGGGGATGGTCAAACCTAGAATGACTCTGTTCTACAAGGATGCAGGTTCAAGCTTTGATTTGCGTTTTACCTTTTAAAAAACCGAAAGTAGATATAATTAACGCAAATATCACCAGACACATGACTTTTAAATAAAATTCTTAAACACTCAAAGGGTATCTGTAGCAGGGGTATAGCACTGCACGAAGCTCGCCGGGTGGCGGGGCAAGGGAGAAAAAGAAAAGTGCTTTGAGACTTGAAAACCTGATAAAAGCCCCCAGCAGCCCCAAATTCCTAGGCGAAAACCAACCAACCAACCTCTCGGCAGCCAGACCCCGGGGCTGTTTGTACGTACGCGGCCTCACTGGAGCAGGAGACCCCGAACGGCTACAGCCGAACAAAACGCAGCTGCACGTTCCGCACAGGGCCCCGCAGCGCGGCACGGCGCTGCCAGCTCTCCGCGGCACCGGCAGAAGCCGGGGCAGCCCCAGCACACCGCCGTACCTCGCTTCACGCCCAGCCCGCAGAGGGGAGCGGGCGGCTCGGGCTGAAGGGAAGCCCGAAGCCAGAGGCAGAGCAGCAGGGAGGCGCTCGCAGCGCCCAGCCCCGCGGGCAAGGGGGACCCCGCCGGCCCGAGGCCAGCTGTCCCGCCCCGGAGAGGGGAGCGGTCGGGCAGGGAAGGCCGCCGCAGGAGTCCCGGAATTCCGCCCCGCCCGGGCTCCGCGCACCTTGGCGGTTCTCCGGGTGCACCAGGCGGTTGGTGATGGTGTCCGTCAGCGCCATCAGCTCCTCAGTCTCGAGGAGCTCCAGCATCTCGCGGCACCCGGCCCGCTCCCGCTCGCTCAGCCCCAGCGACGCCATCGCGCGGCCCGGCCCGGCCCGGCGAGCTGGAGCCACCGCTCCCCGGCAGAAGCCCCAGCAACGGCGCGCCCTAGCGACCGCAGCTTCCTGTACAGCGCTCGACACAGTCCCCCTGGCGCCGCCGCGTCCATTGGCCCCCTAAGCGCCGGGTGGAAACAAAGGCTGGCACTTGGGTTCCGCCCGGGAGCAGGCCGGGCTCCCACACGTGTGCTCCCGCTGGCCCACGCGTGTGGAAACTGCCAGGGGGTAGGCCTTAGGTTCTTTGGATATCCGCCATCAGATGCAGCCACGCTGACGTCTCGTGAGCCTTCCACTGAGGACGCGTGGAGCCTGCATGCAGCTATCAGTGCAGGGTACAGCTGTACCAAGAAACTGCTACTTCTGCCCAAAATGTTAGTGTACCAAAGGAATCAAAACAAAATCCAGGGCATGAGCATTGCCATTTGGTACGCTAATGTACTTGGCAATGGATTTACCAAGTGGCTTATATATATGCATGGTATATACATTCCAATTTAGATAATTTTTTTGCCTGCAATGAGCATATGCCATTGTACTAGGGACTTGAGAACCCTCACCCTTATGCCCAAACTTTGCAATTTTTTTCCAGCGAGGACCTTGTCAAAATTAGACAAGACAGAAAATAAAGGCAAGTTTCCAGTCAAGATTACACAAAAGTCACCACTCAAAATTTTGTGGAAGACAGTGAATAACAAACAATCCAGCATTTTCAGATGACAGTTCTGAACTTTTCTGAAGCCAAAGAAAAAGCGACAAAAAGATTAGGCTGTCTTTGTCTCTAGACTACAGCATTCAGCCAAGGGGACAACACAGCAACAGAAACACGTGTGTCACACCAGAGGTTACCATCCCCGTTAGCAGCCGCAGCAGCGTTACCACAGGAAAACAAGCTCATGAACAGCAGCAGCTGAGGCTCAGCTCTATAGACGGATAACAACCGGGCTCCCCGAGAGGCTGAAGCCAGCATTTGGTGCTTGTAACACAGGGTCACTAAAGGATTCAACCATTTTATGATGGAGGAAAACGGACTAGAAGCAGAGATCTTTGCACTGGTGCATTCAAGCTCTACACAACAGCAGAGCGGTTAACCCTCCCCAGCATTTTGTAGCCATTGTCCTCCAAGGGACAATGTTGTCCCCTCAACACCATACAAACCGCAATAAAATGAACACTGGTCTGCAGATTTCCTTGAATACCACACACAAACTTTCCTTGCAAGCTTTAATAAATTCCTCCTGACCTTTACTACACCCATCTCTGTCATGCCAGCCTTACATTATTCTCTACATGCACATTAAAACTCACTGCGTGGGTGACCTTTCTCCCACCAGGTCAGAAAATTCAAAAGCCCGTCCTTCCCTGAGATCCTACACCCGTTACTCAACAGGCTCCCATTTTCCCGTGCATTCTGCTTGATTCCCTCTATCAGAGAGTGCATCATGCAAACAATACGTGATGCTTGTAAATTACTTATACACACTCATTAAGTCCTGTTCCCAGTGCATTTGGCTGACTATTTAAATAAACAACCTTGAAGTTACCATGTTTTGAAGATGATCAGGCCCAGTCAACCCCAAAGACTGGGTTGCCTAATGTCTAATAAGGTTCAAATGCTGATTGAAGCTCTTTCTGCAGTAGCACGCATTTCAGACCAATGACCAAAAAAGCTATTCCTCTCCCTCACATAGACATGCTTCTCTCTTCAGCAGTTATCGGTTTTAACGAACTTGTAGTAATACTGTGACTTCTTGAAGACCTTTAAATAATTAGTAACTAAGAGTTCCCAAACTTACTGGATCCAGTAGTCTGTTTTAATTTCCTCAGTAATCTTGGATATTGTTAGATGCTCTTGAATAGACTTTTTCTATTAAAATCCAAGTATCTGCACACCTGGAACACCAAGACCTGGCCGCTTCACACAGCTGCTACGCAACAATCATATACCAAACATTACATGGTAACTATAAACACTGCAGCAGTATTTTCAGAGCAGTTCCCCAAAGGACAAGATCAATTTCTATCAACAACAAAGACAATGTTTTATTGAACAAACCTATGTACAGTACAAAAAAGTTTTTAAAATGAAACACTACTGTTGATTTATTGCAGTTTGATGGCTCAGTTTTAATTTGTACTCTTATATAAAATGCAAAGTAAAATAATTTAACATTCAACAAGGAAGCACAAATTTCCTTTCTTGCTGAACCTGTAACAGCTTTTACAAATTAACAGAGTCCCAAAATGCATACACTGCATTTAATCAGAAAGGTGTTATACAGTACCAAATAAATTAAGAAAATAGTAACACTACCACCCCCCTTTGAGTCTTTTGTCCATACCACTGGTGTTAAACAATAAGAGAAATGAGTACAGCTGAACCTTCAATGTGATATTAAAAATCACAAAGTTTAATGTTATAAATTATCCAAACTATACAATTTATATAGTTTCAATGAATATGGCTAAATAACCAAAGTACCAGTGACCTTTCCCCCACAGATATGACCACTTTCATTTTATTTTTTTTTAATTTTTGCGTGTGCGTGAAAGGTGCCTACCAAGCGGCAACTCTTTGAAAATTAGAACTTGCATGACCTTTACAGTGAACTGTGATCAGGTTAGAGTAGACAATTTTAAAAGGAAAGTTTAAATCCAAGTTAAGGCCACCTGGAGGAACATCATTAAAATACGATTACCAGCATTGAAACACACAAACTTTGATCCAGCAAAGCTTCTAGGTTCATGTGTAACTTCAGGTGACTTTAAGAAATTTGCATGCTTATATTACACATGTACTTATTGAACCAAAGTGATACATCCTGATGAATTATTTCCCATTACATCACAATGCTTAATGCTTGGGACAAAACCTTTCAATTCTAGACTTGGAACCTTTTTCAGCTCTAAAAGTTGCAGGCTTAGTATAGGATACTCAACATACTAAAGAATCCTAAAAAAGCATGTAGAATTATCCCACACACATTAAATGCATCTTTTTGCTCCTAATTAAAGTTGCTTAATACTGCAACTATCTGAGAATACCAACAGGTATTAGAGAACAGTTTAAAGAAAATACAGTGTCTTTTGAAGTAAAATCATTACTTAAAACAAAAATGTTACAACCCACTTGCAACTCTAAGTCAGTTTCACATATTTTTGACAGTGTTAGGTGTCTTAATGTTCACCTACATAAGAATTCAGTCTTCCAGACCTCTAAAGTGTATATTCTGAACACGTGGTATAAACAAATGGTGGTGTCCAAGAAAAGCATCTTTGAACAAAAATGAGTTTAATACAGGTACAAAAAATTATGGTCACAGCTTATGCATGTACACAGATGCATTTATCTACATACTTTAAATCAAAAGAAAAAAAATACAAGTCTCAATCATGTTCTTAAAGCATCTTTAAATACATGGAGTTCCAGGAAAAGGTAAAAAGCACCAAAGATTAAAGGTACACTTAAAAGACTTTACACAAACATTTGTTATATCTTATTTACGGAGTTCTCAGATTTTTAAAACCATAATACTTGAAAATTGTCATATTTTTTCCAAATATACTTAAGCAAATTTAACTGATTAGCAATGTTAAGCAAAGAAAGGGGAGCCTGGGAACATTCGAGATGATAACTGGGTCTTAAAAATTAGTTGATAATTTGAAGTGAAAAAAAATGCAAAAGCGCATATGGCTGAAAAGGTCCCCCTTACATTTAAAAACTTTTAATGTATTTATATATGTAAATATTTATATATAGTGGGTATACGATATATACGAATTATGCATTTAAATCACTTTTCTGCAACTGCAAAAAAATTCTTTGGTGCCTCAAATGTCATAAAGATCTCTCAAAGTGGGCCAGCCATTGGTATTAATGTAATGTACACATACCTGTGATCATAATTTTATAACCTTTTATGTTAATCCAACTCAAATTTAAGGCAAAAAATTTCCAGAATATGGAAAAAGTATTATTTTGAATTTGCATTTTTTTACCTCTCAGGAGGGGAAAAAGAAGTAGAATTAATGCAAATATCCGTAATTTCACAGAGGATTATTAGCAGAGGCATTACTGAACTATTAAGTTCCAGAAGTGTTTAACAGCCTATTTTACAATGAAACCCTTAGGTTTACAACTGTGAGCCATTTCTACAATGAACAGATCTTCCATTTATGTGTTGACTTTTTACTCAATTTTCATGTATGTTGATTTAAACAAGTTGATCATCTTACTATGACAAACACATTGTAATGAACTATTCAGTAATCAAACCAGCTGAGCAGGAACAGCTGGTCTTTGCTGTCCTACATTTCTGTGATGACTCCATCTGTACACACCATTTTTCATCATTAGACTTTCTGTGGCTATAATCACACAAAAATTTCAGCTAATGACATATAACAGGATCTCAAAAGGAACTTTTTAAGGTGGCAAGGCAGTGTAAGATAGTTTAAATTAGAGTATAAATTAGCACAGTAATTAGACAATGTGCAGATTTGCCACACCTCTCTTTGGGGTGTGAAATTCAAAAACTACAACAGCATCTTTTTGGTTTCCAAACATCCTGTCTTTCAATAGGAAATTTGAGTCTTTCACTTCCATATATCCCACCTTCACAAACTCTTTCTGTTTTTATGAACAGTCAGTTGCTGGATAAAGTGCTTAACATTAAAGTAACTCCTTCACTAACTTCTGGGAAAGGCTATCTTTTCCAGCGATGCTGCTAGATAGGGTTGTACTGTGTCTTAAGGCTGAGTTGATATGTTTTCTCCCTTCCTTCAGATGGTAAATAATTTGTTACAGCACTGAGTTGTGACCAACCACCATTATGTGATACCACATGTGTGAAAACAGGCTCTTCCGGATCTTTTTCCTAACTTGACATGCATGCCCTGGTTTTGTCTTCATTATTTCCTTTTAAATTAAAAAAAAAAAAAAAAAAAAAAAAACCAACGCACAACACACACAGGAAGCCTTCTCAAGTTCTTTTCAGTCATATCAACAGCTGAAGGACCTCTCTATTTGTATAAAATCAATTTAACTCTGCCCTGTAGTGCAAGCCTACCCCCCTGCACATTCTGCATGTTTCAAACTGCTTCTGTTAATATCCACACAACCTGTGCATGTACTGCCTGTATGTCTTCCTGCACATAAAACAGATGTTTTATGGGACACTCAACATGTATTTTAACCATAGCCTTGAAAAGGGCTTCTCTTGCATGCATCTGATTTCCACTGTGCATAACTTAGTATCACATCAACTCACTTTTTTCTTGCATGCTCTGTACGTCAAGGTTTTTTTTGTTTTGTTATGAGAGCTTTCCATCCATCTTAGATTTCTTCCTACATTCCTCTTTTTGGATTCTGAATACAAGTTTATTAAATGAGCTCCACCCTTTTTAGCAGATGACAGAATCACATACTCAAACTTTGAAAAAAGAATGTTTGGTTCCTGTACACATTTCTTATCCATTTATCCATTTCATCATAAAGTGACACCTTCTTGAATGACTTCTTCCAAGCTGTGTAGATGGATTGCCTTTAACCACACATTTTGTAACTACAGCAGCTTAAAGAACCAGCTGTTTTTATTTCCATTAGGCAATTAATATCTCTGCTTTCGCTGCCTGCTCAGCGGTATGCATTGTTTTCCTTATACCTTTGTGCTAGAAAGGCTGTGCCGCGAAGCTTCGATTATGCATTTGGAATGGATGTGGCTTTTTGGATAACTGGTACTTTGGGGATTTTGTAGCAACCTTTCTGGACTCAAAAACTGCAGAGCTCCTATTACTCCTCTGTGAGTTCTGTCTAGAAAATGTGCTTTGTCTTTATCAAGGTCATGTTTTTCTTTAATAATTTGAGACTGCTTTATGATTTAAGGCCAACTGGGAAACAAACTGCTGCTTCTTCACGTAGTGTTTTCTTACACCACTCCTTGCTTGATACATTTTCCCACAATGTTGAATCAGGCACCTGTAAAATAGAATACACAGGTTAGTCTTCATTTTGTTCCCAGTGTAAATTGTTCTTCCATTTGGAACATTGCTCATATTTTCCAACATGTGTAGTTTACAACATGCAAAGACAGACAGACTGAAATACTCTTCTCTGTTTTATAAGAATTCTTTTCCATTAGAGCTGCCTACCAATTTTCATCACCTCTTTCTTATTCTAAACAGCGTATCTAATTTGAATTTCTAACTTAGTGCAATATTGTGTTTCAACGCTCAGGTCACTATCGATTTCAGTGACCTTCCTCTCTTTAAATTCTAGCTTACTACAATTGCTTAGAAGTTGTATGTGTCCTATCTGGTCCATCAAGTTGTCTGTTCTCAGAGACCACTTTCTGGTCGATATTTGCCTCCAAACAAACCAACAAACACCCAGGAGGACTGTAAGACTTACTTTCATCATCTGAATCGAATCCAAAGAGCGTCTGACACTTCTTTTGTGCAAGGTGAGCCTCAAGTGCTTCTGAATTACAGTAGATGGTCAAGCAGTTTCCACATCTAAATCTTTCTGTTGATTTGCTACAAAATTTATCTTGTTCAGAATGAGCATCTACTTTATCAGTCAAAATTTTTCTACGTTTTGGCATACTAATGTATCGTTCATCAAGATAACTTGGAGGCAAGGGTCTAACATATGGTTTTGTTAAGATGACACCGTATGAAGTATTCTCTGTTGTCTGATTTGGTTTAGAAGGTAATTGTGAGGCCGCAGCATTATTTTGTGGTATATCATTACAATTCTGTAAAACAGGTAACACCGACCCATTCTCTGTCCTTGTTTCATCTGCCACTCTGTCCAAAGGTGTTTCTGATGACTTTGATGATGTCTGCTCTAGGTCACTGTGCCCATTGACTAGTTGGTCACTAACAACATTACAGTTTTCAGAATTTGGCTGTAACACAGGTGTCTTTTGGTCTATCAAAATCGTAGCACTACCCTCAGATGAACTTTCATTTCCATTCTGAATTACATTATTTGCTTTCTTCTCAACACTTTGAATATATGTCTTTGGTTCTGTAGAATCCTTCCTTGACTTCCAAGTTGGAATTGGTAAATCTACAGTTTCTTTTTCGTTAATAGATTCATCATCATCTTGGTAACTACAAAGTTCTGAAGGGTCATCTGAAGAATCTTTTTCACTTGCATCTTCTGAACATTCTGGTGTTTTATTTAAATAATGCTGAGCCTCATGTTCATACAGCAAAGGGAGCTCCTCAAATAGCTCACAGCACTCTGCAAAATTACACTGAGCTTTAAAAACATTATGACTTTTTGTATGCTCTGCAAGCTCAGTTGACAGCTTAAATCTCTGATTACAATTAAAGTGTAAACAAAAGTAAACATTTGGATACACGTGCCTCTTCAGGTGGTCTATAAAATGTTGGGAATCAGCAAATTTTCTCTGACAGAACCGACATTTGCCTTTATTCCATTTCATTATATGTTGCTGCACCTTCAAATCAGCTGGATGAGCTTTTCTTGCGTGTTTGTTGAGGAATCTTATCTTTTTAAACACTCTAGCACAACCATTAGCAGGGCACTTAAAGCTTCCTTCCTGATCCATAGCATCCATGTCTTTCTGAGGACAAAAAGCTCCATTCACTTTATGCAGAATAGGTGACTCTTTACTAGAGCTCTCATCATCATCAGGCAAACTTTCTGTACTTAAAGCATCAGCAATATTATTAAAGCAGCTGTCACAACTACTATTTTCAGTAACATCATCCTGGTCACTTAGATGGTTTTCCACTGCATCAAATACCTGTTCCGCATTCTCCTCTCCCATGGCTGCACTTGGAGCTACTGTAATCTCTGGTTCATCATCTTTAGAACCGCCAGAATTCCCATTTTCAATAGAGAGAGAAACATCAGAACATTCTAGTTCATTACAAACAGGAGCCTGCTGACCAGCTTCAAGAACTGCAGCAAGATGTTGCCTTTCTATCTTTCTGACATGATTCTTTAAGTGCTTCAGCATAAGTCCTCTTTGCCTGAACTTTCTGGTGCAAAGTACACAGGAAAAACTGCCCTTTTTTTGGTGAGCTTGTGCATGTCTCACAATGTGATCACCAAGGAATTCCTTGTTGCATATCACACAGCGGTGCCTTGGTACAGTATTATCTAACATTTTAGACGCCTCAAGAGCTTCATGGTTCTTTTTGGCATTACCTTTGGACTGGGCTTCAGAGATGTCTTCAGAGTCAAGCTCCCCATTGCTTACATCTGTTGAACAGACATGCTCCTCACTCAGAGCCCTATACTCTGTTATCTTCTCTACATTTGCAGTAGAGTTTTCCAGTGTACTTTCACTTAAACCAACAAAGGCTTTATCCCCCAATAACGCTAAACAATTCTGCTTGATCATCAAGAAATTCCAAAACTCAGGATCAAAAAACAGACCTTTTTTCAAAATTGGAAGCAATTCAAAACGTACACGGTTTTGAACAGAACTAGTGCATTCGTTGTA
>VXAL01019934.1:0-7500 GCA_013399475.1 Chauna torquata
TTTTCTTTCTTTTTTCTTTTTTAGCTGTTTATTTATAATACTGTGCAGTGGAGATAAAATAAGAGAGGAAATTACACTCACATTATATCAGTATATTGATTACACAGCACACAATCAGAACGAAAACTACATTGTTAAATTGTTGCTTTGGTTAAATTGACAGATTAGCTGAACACAGCAATCACTAAAGGTAGAAAATATACCTAATGGGAATGAAAAAAAAGGTTGAAAAAGGCCCTAATTATCTGGAGTCCTTTCACATACTCAACTCTGAGAATTAAAGAAATCTGCACTTGGATTTTCCAAAACTAGAATAAATTCTATCTCATTTTGAACTTCAGACTGAAAAAGAATAGGATCTTTTATCTCAGTAAACCTGAGGCACTAGACCCCATTTTCAGTCAGCCTCTGTGTTAAGGTAGTAAAGCCAAAACTGAAGTGCTAAGGGCTTTACCTATATAAAACTAAACATGATCACAAACAGCTACATTCTATATCTATATACATATATGTATATACATTATATGATTTTTTGCATTAATCCAAAGAAATTGTCTCTGCTGCAATGAAGACTGCCAGTCAGATTTTCAAAATGTCAGCTTTCCTTCTTCCTACAGACAGTGTGTTATACCTTCCTACATACAAATTTTTGTTGTTGGTGCTGTTTGTTGTTGTTGTTGTTGTTGTTGTTTGGTTGGGGGTTTTTTTGGTCTAAGGCTTTTCTATGGTTTCCAATTCTTCAGACAATGTATATCTTCTTTTTCAAAACAACTAGATTATATTCCTGACATGAAAGGTTTCCATAGCCTAAAATCTTCCATCCCTGCTGACTGCTCAAATGATTAAATGATACAGTGGAAATTATGGCTAGGCCCAGAGTTTTAGCTGCTAGACATTTCAGAATCAAGCCACAAAACATTAACACAGATAACAACAATGTGATAGCCCAGTCAGTATTTCAAAAGCATATAAACTAAGCAATAACAACGAGATATATGACAAAGCAGACATGTAGTTGGCCAGAGACTCTAGCTTCTGCTCTGCTCCACCCTCTCAAAGCATTCATAAACCTAAAGGCATGTCTACACTGCAGCCACATAAATGACTACTTTGTAATGCTGAGATATCCAAACTAATTTTAAACAAGCTTGTTTCTGATAGCACTCCAACTACAGTAGCATGCTACTCAGATGGACTAATTCATCCTGCTTTAGTGACTGCAATATAGACATAACCCAGGTCTACAGTTCCAACAGTAGATTGGAATCAGATTAGATTAGAAATACATTCACTTACAGAGCTTTTATGAACAGTCTCCATTCCTTTCTCTCAAAGTGCCAGATTAAAATACTTAAGTGCATGATTAACTGTAAGTATGCAAGCAGTCCACTAATTTCAAATTGGACTACTCTGTTTCAAAAAGTTAGGCACATGTCTAAGTGCTTTGGTGACTCCAGAACTAAATAAATTAAGAGAAACCATTTTCAGAAGTACTCATGACCTTTTAAATACTTCCTTCTAAACTTTTATGCTAGCCTGCAGTTCACGAAAAGTAAGAAGTAGCCCCAGCATCTTAGCCCACCCCCACCTTCTTCTAGAAGGATGCACACAAATGTGCATGCTTCTCTCATAATATTAAACATGACTTACAGAACCGTCCCCTACAAGTCAACACTCAGATTTGTGATAAAATAAATGCACTGTATACTCTTCTTTGCCTGCACAGCCCACAGCATCCTCCTCTGTAATACCTATGGCACAGCTCATCACTCGGCAGCTCTATTTTCATGGATCCTCAGACCCCTTCTGAAACTCAAGTGTGTACCTATGGAGCATCCTTTATGCGATGTATTTCACAGTGGAAGTTTACCTGTACAAGTACAGGTCTAATGTAGCATGGGGCAAACTGACATAGTTGCATACAAGTTGTTGGAACAGTTTACTTATTTCTAGCTGAGAATCAGTTTATCATAGTTTAAACATTCAGGAAAACTGATCTTTGTTTTTGCTGTATAAAGATACCAGTTCCAGTAGTGTTCAGACTGACTTAAAGAAAAATGAAAATGCTTTGCCAATAGCCAAAATATTTTGTAGCTTTGCCTCTGGAAAACAATGTTATGTAGACATAACTCGGTAACATAATGCATTGTAAATCTACTGCTGTAATCTGTCTGCCATTTTAGAATAAACAGTTATTTCCTAAAATTATGAAATCTCATATCTGATTTCAAGGAGCCTCAGTAACACAAACGAACAGCTAGTAAAAGACTCCATTCTCCCGGGGCCCCACATCCTAACATGAATCCCTGTACACAAAATCTGTATAAACTGACAACACAGCAACATGAAAAAATCTCCCCATTTCTGTTCCTGGTTTGGAGTCACAACAAGGCCTTAGGCAAGTCAGCTCATCTTCCTCCAGCTCATCCTCAGCTTCATTTTGCAGGAACACTACAAGGATTAGTTACGTATCAGTCATATACAACGTTTCTGTACTGGAGAGTTTAAGGTAGTTAAAAGAAACGTTTTTCTAGGAATAAAAGGATGAGAAAATGAAAGCAAATATGATTCAAGAAATGACAGTAATATGTTAGCTGGGCACCCAAATCTCTAGCTGAGATAAGCATCGAGCTAAGCAATACACCAATGGCTTTCAAAGTATACACACAGCTATTCTTGCATTTATTTTTCCAAACCAGACAAATTATGCTTCTGTTAATAGATATGAATCCAAATCACAAAGTTTGACTTCTGGTTCAAACTTCCTCAGAGCTCACAGAGTTTGGAACAATTTTTTATGGTATTTGTTCTCACAGTGTAAGAGCTAAACAGCTCCTTGGAACTTTTTTGGAAAGCCTTTCTCTTACATTCTGCCATTAAAGCAAGCTTCTGCAGCTATGCAGCCACAATAAAATATTAGGGTTAGGGAACCAGCTCCTGACTATTCATCTAGTTGTTGAAAACATTAAAACGGATGCCACAAAACAGCGTCGCAGCCCCTGCTGACTTTTCAGTGAAAATCTGAAGTGTTTACATGGGGTCATAAAATGCTAAAAACAAACCTACCTTTCTAGTAGGTTAACTGTTCCATTCTCTCTATTCACTGCCAGGAGTTTTCACTGAACATGCCAAAGGTGAACTCACATCGAATGTAGTAAAGGGCAGTGAAAGAATAATCACTTAGCACCTGGGCTGTGCTCATCTTCAGTCACTGAAGTTAGTATTTTCTATAGTTTATATTTAGCTGACAATATTGGTGTCACTTTATTTAAACAGCTTGAGACTGTTCTTTGGACTGGAGCTCATATGCCCTGGAATGCTTTGACTCATGAATTGTTTCTCCTGATAATGTTACATCACGTAACCACCTCTGTTTAATTGGTTGGTGTTAGCCTCTCAGTGACGACTGCCTTTAAAGTCCTATGACTACACCATGTGTCTCTGGATATCCAATTTCTTACTGTTGGAAAAAGAAAAAAGGCCATACTGACTTCCAGCTATCTTTACCAATAACTATGGGAACAAGAGGGAACATCCCACAAATTTATCCATTAGCAACTTATTAGGATTTGTTGTTTTAGGCAGCAAGTAACAGAAAATACAATATAAATAAAAGCAATCATTAACAATAAAATTAAAAAACAATGGTTGCTATAAATAAGCATTAATTCACTTATTTTTATGTAATAGAATGACTTAATTCTTTAGCTGAATGATTATATAAATGGTTTTGATAAAGGATGCCTAAAAATACTAAGAGGAATTTATTTTAGCATGTTTAGACTTTGAATTGAGAGTGTATTCAAAAGACTAGATCTATTTTTTCCCTAATAAAACCAGTTAAGAACTTGTTCTAATAACTCAAAATCCTCCTGACCAAACTTAAACCTGATGGGCAAGGAGTTCCTGACAGGTTCATTAAATCCTTTCAATGCTCTGTGAGATAGCACCTCCAAGGGTAAAGCACAGTGTTCTTACATTTTCTCCTCCTCCAGCTAATTTTCAGGAGGTGCTAAGATGCCATGTGATGAGCTACACACTAAATATACAGTCCTACAGGTGTGAAAACAAAAGGTCACGTGCCCTTTCTCTGCACGGCTTAATACAGAAATGAAACATTTTGATCTACAGTCAGGTTTCCTGCCCCTCCCTCTTACCAGTCTTCTCGATTCTGGTTTCTCAGTCAAACAGAGCACCTCGGCAGGCAGGGAAGTGGAGTCTCAATTTCAGGCTCGCCTGTAACCAGTTGCACTAAACCACCTAATTAGTACCTCCATGTAACACGAAACAATGGCTCTGCAGTTCAGTTACGGATTGTCTTTTTAATCAAAACCTTACACTACAAGCCTAAAAACATTTCTAGCAGGCACACTACTTCTAATTCAGTAGAGGTTACGCAAGCATCAAAGCAGTTAAACATAGGTGCCAAACCACATTGCCAGGAGCTCTTAGGACCGTGAGGTAGTGTTACCTGACAGCTTGGTGAATATAAAATTACTTGTTTCTCCAACCGAAGACAATCAAATTGTCACCTTCCATTGTAATAACGCACAACTGGGGATCAGCAAAGTGCCAACATAATTACCAGGAAGAAAACAAAACATAACAAAAATATCAAGTCTAGATTTCTGTAAAGGGTAAACACATCCATCTGGCTATTCACAAAGAAAAGTAGGAGGGATTTTATTTTTACTATCAAATATCCTAGGGTTATTTAGCAATAAGATTTATACGCCTTTCATGAAGTGAAAAAGAAAAACAGCTAAGGAAGGTGATTCATGACATACTAAAAATAACCACAGGTCAGAGCCATGCTAGGATGGTACCTGTGCACATTAAAGTATTGCAAGTGTCATGTGAGATGCTATGGATACATGTATATCTGCATTGTGATTATTATAAGCTCACACATAAAAGGATTCATAAAAATTAATTCCAACTGGCACATGGCATACTTTGGCACGAGCTATAAATGACGTGCCACTTCTATTTATTTATTTAAATGACTTCACTCTAAGAACTGAAAATGAAGTTTGAACTGCAGACTGGCTCAGATATGCGACTTTCAGGATATTAAAAACCTGAGGAAAAGTTTTGAAGGGGGTAATCTGAATATATGAGAACTAACATATTCACCATAGATTTCTTTAGGTTATTCAGCAAGTGGCCTACATATTCAGGAGTGAAATTTGCATCCTGGTGATGCAGAGATCTCATAACCAGAAACTGTGTTTTATATCTACAGTAGCTCTGGGCATCCTATAAAATATAAAAGTGTCCAAGGTAGGATATATACTTGAAAAAACATTTTCATCTGGCTCATAGAAATGAAGCTAAGCTGAAATTCTCATCAAAAGACTTGCATTATAGAGTGATATCGTGGATTATATTTTCCTGTATCAATATTCCAGTCACTGTGAGCGTATACACAAAGTTCTTGCACATTTACTGATGCAAATGCACATCATCTTCTCACACGTTTTGAGGCTTTGCCAGGCTGGAGTAGTTACAAAAGAACAGAGAAAAGCAAAATACGTAAAGCCAAGACTCCAGGTTGGACATCAGTTTTTCTCTGAAGGAATACTCAAGAATGGCAGTAAGGGACAAGCAGTTTTTTTTCCCACCCTACCCAGCCACATCAGATGTAATCCCAACCCTTGTGGATAACGAAGGCATGGTGACTGCTCAAATACATTGCTAGCCCTGCAGAAGAGCATAAGGATAAGGCACAGGCTCCACATAACTGGGAGCTCCTCCTGCATCTGCTCACAGGGAGCTGGAGTGTCTCCAGGAGCTCGGCTGCTGCGAGGCTCTTGGCCTCATCAGTACCGACGGGCTGGGCTTTTCAGCTAAAAACTGAGCACAGGGTTTGGCCATTGATCCTTGCTCTTATGCACTACACGGCACCATACGACACTGCACCTTCCCTTCCACTGTGTTCGAGTATGGATACGCTCTAGCTGACACCCCTAATTGTGGCACTGTTTGCAAGGGGCTACGCAGCAAATATGGGAGCACGGTCTGGGATATGGGCTAGCGGGAATGGAGGGAAGAAGGAAGGTGGCAAAGACGCATGAGAATTCTGAAGTCGCAGGCATTTTGATGAGATAAAACAAAACTAGTCAAAATGTCCCACTTCCTTTCTGCGACTTTGAGATCTTCTGACTTTTGTTAGAGTCCTTACAAACAGGCTTTTACAAGGCAGCATTGTGCACAGTATTTCTTTGTTTTTTGAACTAAGGCTTACACAATGTGATCCTCACATACGTGCATACGTCCACTGCTTCAGCTGCGCAAGTTTCAGCAAGAGAGAGTAGGTGGGACACTTTTTTAATGTGAATTTACTTCAATATCAAAAGATGAAGACAAAAGATAAATAATTGAAACAGTCTAAAAATTCAAATGAAATAAAATATTGTATCCTCTATTAATTAAGCTAATCGGTTGCCATTAAGAAGTGCAAACAATTTAAAGTTCAACGTATTGAGACTTTGAACCTCCTATCCTTTCACAAGGTCCACTGATGAAATCTCTATCAATTTTAACTGCCTTCTCTTTCTAAAGAAAAAAGTAAACTAAGAGATTGTTATTCATAGCCTTATTGTTAATATGACATACCGTGCTAACAATTTCAAGTATTTTCATCATTATTTAGTAAAAAAATTAAAAAAAAACAAAATCATAGTTTGATATTAAGCAGCTTCCCAATGCAATTTTTTTATTTTTAAGGGCTTCATTAAACTATTTGGATAGGCGCTGAAAAGAAGCAGAGAACATTAAAAAGTAATTGTCACAGGTAAAACTTACACAGCGTCACCATTCAGCTTGGAGAGAGCAAGCAGATTGCAGTCTCTGCATACAGCATTCTGAAACTGCATCAACTGCACACGAAGCTACAAAATTTCCCCGTCTTCTGGTGTCAGCTCTGCAAAGTGCCAAAAAATTGCTAGGAAGAAATAATTTGCAATAACTGAGGATCCTCACCTCCCCATTTTCATGGAAGATTATGGCATAGGGCATCTGATCTGTAGTAAGTAGAAGGAAATATGCAAAGCAAAATCAGTCGCAAGGGTAAAGGTGAAGAGTGCCCAAGCCCTGAATTGCTCTATATTTCCAAGTGCTCAAAGTTCCATTTTAGTATTTCTGAGTGTGCCAAAGAACATCATGAAGCACAACTATCAGAATACAAAGAAAACCAAAAACCAGCACACGAATCAAAGATCCAATCAAATGAAGTTGCTACCAGATAATTAGAAAGCAAAAGTCTAAAATGTAAACCTAAAATATTGTGAGTTTAAACATTTTTATCATTAGCATTTAAATTCAATTAGCTCCCTTAGCTGAAACACTGAAATATTCTATTACAGCTTGTGATGCAGTAGGTTTACCATTGAAATACACAGCTCTCTGTTGTGGTTTTCATCTCTGACCCATTTTTTCCTCTATTTTAAAGATAAAACATATGATCTGCATGTGTAAAGAAGTCTTGTCTTCTCAAAC
>VXAL01019934.1:12500-21968 GCA_013399475.1 Chauna torquata
TGGCATACTACTATGATCACATTACTGCCAACTTGCTGAAATCCCTGAAAGAGTTGGGAATCGTGTCCTTGTCTCATGCTAACAAATTTTAAAAATCATCTCATTTTGATCATAAAACGCCACCTGTTCATTTATTCAAATATTGTCAGCAGCACAAAATTTCATCTTGTTGCACAAAAATATGAAATAGAGTGAAATGCAGAAATATTACATTGATTACTGAACATGTACAAAACTGGCTACAGTGACTTGCAACAAATCTATAAAAGAAACATTTTCAGGAATTCCCTTCAAGGCAGTAGTCAAAACAAAAACCGTCTTACTACTGATGTTACATCAGTCCATATCAGTGTGCCAGCCCAGCGCTAGCAACTCACTGCTGCACAAACCCCACATGTAACCAATAAGCTTGCCAGAGTGTGGCATTGTAAGTAAACGTGAAAAACTAGAGGGGACAGTTTACTTATATAAGTATTAGGTTTGAAAGTTCTGCCTGCAGCAACAGAATTAAATCTTTCATGCTTCCAAGAGAGATGTATACATGCTAATGAAATTTGGGAGCAGTTTTGAAGTGTTAAAGTCTGAATTCCTGTCTGTTCTCCCCGGGCACTAGGGTCTGCCCTTACAGGCTGTGGCGCAGCGCTGCTTGTGTTCCACTGGAGTGATGCCTATAGCATCGTCGCTGCCAATCTGCACTAGAAAAGGCTGCATTTCAGTTTTGCTCAATACAGAGAGGGACTGATCTAAGTCCAAATGAAGTAAATGAAGAGATGCCAGCTGACTGTAAAGGTTCTGGGATGTGGCCCACAATATCCAAAGTGTTTTGGTGGCAGAGGGGATTTTCTATGTATGAGACGCAGATGAGCCCAATTTAAAAAAAAAAAAGAAAAAAGAAAAAAATTCACAATTAAAGCAAGATAGAGCAGGGAAACAAAGGAATCGGTTGTTATTTGAAATTGTGTTCTATATATGCTGTTTTAATACACTGTGGGATACGACGGTTGGTGGTTAACTGTTAGTTCACCCAAAATAAACAAGTGCATGAATAAATGATTAGTTTCCACTGCTAGCCTTTCACAGCTTGAAGCATGATGGACAAAACGGAGCTCCCCTTGTACCCTGCACCCTGAAGTCCAAACAGCAGGCGGGCACGGCCCACAGCTGCAAAGGCGTTCCTCAGCTGGAGAGAGCAGGGAGCTGGGACGGCACTGAAGAAAGGGCACCAGGGTACAGCCACAAGCTCCTACCCTGTGGTTAGGATGCACTATCCACCAATTGCCAGGGGCCAGAAGGAAGGTATGGACACTGCACGGCTGACAATCCCGCCATGTTTATTAGTGGTAAGCTCCAGGAAATGTTCCACATAGCCCTCATAGTTTTCTGGCTTGAGACTTAAATGCATACACGCACACGCTCACACCATCCCTTCTTAAGTTTCCTTTGAGGTTTCAATGCACTGCTCTTTTACCCTCAGGAGCTGCTTCTCCCCCCAGGCTCTGGGCTCTACTCGTTTCTACCATGCATAACAGCCGGTTGCATGTCCTGGGAAAAATGTGTTTTGTTACCACCCTACTGAGACATGGCTGTACAGTGCAATGTACAGTATCGACCGAGTGGTCTCACTGAAGTTATCGCTGATTTAAATGGTATGGTACGGAGTTCATTACTTGTTGCCCACTCCCACAAAAAGCTCCGTTTCCCAGGTCCAATGAGTTACTTATCAGCTTCTATGAGGACTGCAGCTACACTTGTAATAAGATTAACAAAAAGAGATCTCAGATACCTCTGTATAACAAGACAACCTGGGTGTGGAAAAGGAACAAAATTCCAGAAGTGAGCTTCTTGAATATCTGGAGAGATAGGAACTAGATCCGCGAACTAAGCCTAAAAGCAAAAGAGAAGAAATCCCATGTGGAACTGGAGTTACACACGTGTGAACATGTGTGTGGGTAGGTGTATATGTATCTACGTATATATGTTTATTTGTGTGCATCTGTGTACATTTATTATATGAGATTCAGGTCCTAAGTATACGAAGAGAATATGCAACATATTCTTGTGGTTTTTTTCCCTGCACCCTGTTGTCCAGATGTAAGTTGTGAAACACATCCTAGCTCCTTCGAAAGGGAAATATCGAGCCAGGTGGTTCAGGCTGAGCTGTTGCAGTTATCACTCCATTGAAAATGAACAACAAATTCAAATACAGAGGCCATTCTGGATCTCTCTGGGTTTTCTTCCTCTGGTTCCCACCCCCATAGGCTCACCTCTCTCCCTCTCTTCTGTACTTACCATAAAGTTATGATGCCCTTTAATATAATAATGAATGGAATTCCCTGATTATTATTGTAGAGGCTTAGCTTGATTCTCAGTGTTTTTATGTGCTTATCACTTATATAAAGAGGCTTTTTCATATGTCTTTCAGCCAACATAGAAATAAGCTTGTAGTTAGTAGTCATTTTAATAGTTTCAACAGATAGTCACATTTATTTCCAAATATTTCATTTGTTTCCTGATTGCACTTTTGCATCCCTCAGTGCGCAGTTTCACTACACACCCATCTATGAACCTGGATCTATTGCCAGCAAATAGAATATCTCCATCCTTAAAACATTTTTTTTTTTTTTGGTATAAAAACATATATAACCTGAACATTGCTCACTGTACAAATCTCTAAATGCATACATGAGTGAGCCTGTTGGAAACTGGCTTGCCCTTCAGCTTATTATTTATTTCCAGGTAATCTCAACTAAGAGTCTACTACTGCTGTCACTATGGCCAGCTATATATTGGATATTTTTCTCAATGCAGATGTGTAGCTATTTGCCTTTTCTTTACTTCTCTGTAAATGCCATGTGGACAGAAATCATTGAGTCACCAGATCATACATTTATTTCTATGATATATTATGCTGTTTGATGTCATGTTGACATCTAATTGATGTTGTTTTTGCTTTTTTTTTTGTCTTTGTTTTGTTTCTTGGTTTCAATAAAAAGAGAATTTAAAAAAGGCTGTAAAGTGATGACTTAAGGCACTGACAGACATGAACATAGTATGCATCTCTTTTATGATGTGCTGCTGAGTAATTGGGTATATTTCTAGCTTTAGATAACATATAGGAGACCTCTGAATTTTTACTGTATAGTGAAGTATTTGTATAAGCCTAGCCTATAACCTCAAAAGAACTTTTTTCTCTAGCAAGAAGTACATACAGAATATGTTTTCAATAAGGAACTTAACCCATGATTTAAGAGCCAATAAACGTTTTCCATAAAGAAATGAGAAAGCAACAATAGAACTAATAGAACTAAAATACACAATTCTGAAGATTAAATATGTTCCATCAGCACAACAGTGTCTTATTGTACAGTAAAGAGCAGAAGGGGATGATTAATTGTAAAAGGTATGTATGTCAAAGGAAAAATAAATGCAATTTAGACAAAGTACACACTTATTAAAAGAGAACATCATTTACAGTTATTCAGATGAGAGGAAGGCAAGGATGAAACTAGTAGAGAATGTATTTCACAATGTGAAGTCACATTTATCTTGGTCCAGTGTCCATCGTCCCCTCCCGTGCCTCCCCAGCTACAAAATGAAAATACTGGTGAAATCTTTCCTGGAATAAAATTAATGCCCAAGTGCCCAATGACTTCAGCAGAATCAGGATTTCACTCAAGGTATTTTAAGCAGCAGCTTTACTGGACAGAACTCACGAACCGCCAAGGGGGACCAGGTCCACGTTTCTGCCCAGGCTCCTGCAGCACCCACGCTGCAGACATCGCCGCCTCTAACAGCCTTTCCACTGAGACACTGAGCAGCCTTTTCAAAGAGGGGCTGAGGCTACAGACCTGCTCTCGCTCATCCTTGTTCTCAATGGCTAGTGACAGGGTCAAGAAATGCCCAGGGCTCTTCCAGATGACTTTACCAGGCACTAGTTTTTGGGTCCTAGAGAGTGAGAAGGAAGGAAAGACGGAAGCCAGCACTTGGGAAACGAGCACAGGGACCAGGCTACGCGCAGAGCAGCAGAGGTTGGATTAATTTGCCTGACAGGGACTGAGCATCTGCCCAGTACCAACCAGGAAGCTAGCATTCAAGACCAACTGAAAGGTTGCAGGCAAGCGATTCCCACATTGTAATACACTATGAGACAATTGGGGGAGCACCTCCTCTATGTTTGCCAGAAATGTTATAAAAATGACCAGTTATTAATTTAATATTCCAAACATTCCAAATTTTGAGCCAGAAGGATACAAATAGCAGTATGCCAATCCAGCCTGTTTGTGAAAACTGGTGATTCACCTTCCACAAAGAAATACAACTACAACCAAATATATAAGTAACAAGGAAAAATACAAGACAAAAAGCAAACGACTGTTTGATTCTACAAGCACAAAACACTTTATAGCACAGTTCTGTAAAATACTGCTTACAATGCTCAAATATTTCCAAATAAAACTACACAAAATAAATACAGGTTTATAAGGAAGGCAAGAAAGGTAAATGTTAAACAACAAAGAGAGTTTTAAGAAGTTGGAAATTAAGATAAAACAAAGTTTAAAACATAAACGTTTGTTCAATGCTAATTCTAGAAATTGCTGCCAGTCCTACTTTGCATGAATAATTACACACAAAATAGGAACGAGGAACAGAAAGAAAACAAGGGTTATAATTCCATCAATAAATATCTGGAGAAGATGAAAAATTTTCGAGCTCCACTCTCCTGATATATAGTATCAGAAAACCAGACAAGGAATTAAAGCCTATAATTCACCATATGCATGTTTTTACTGGACATGAGATATAAATCAAAGACAAAGTAGTAGATCTGAAACATACATCTCAAAAATGTCCATCCTTAAAACTCCTTCTTAACTACCTCTCAAAATTCCAAACTGTTCTAAAAATATTTTGATTCCATTGTAATCTATCCTACGTGACCTCTGCAGAACTGACTCTGCACCTCTGGCAAGATTCTTTCTCTACCACTTTCGCTAGAAGAAGGAATCCTTCAGTTTGCAAGGAAGTTCTCAGAAGCTCCATATCCTAGGACTATTATTGCCAGAACTCACTGAGCTCTTGCTGTGTTCACAGCCACAAATCTGAAAGCCAGGAATTATAAACATATACCTCATTCAAGATAGTACAACCAAGTTCAGAAGTACACAAGTTATATAAGTAATGTACACTATAACTACAAAAAGAATGACACTGGAAACTTTTATGAGCATCACACAAGGTCCTCAATTCTTAAATCGTCAACTTACACAATTTCTCATTTTCTAAACTCCTTTTAATTTCTTTGCCTATTAAATCTAATTGCTATACAAGTTGGTGTTAGATGCTCTCAAAGTCACACAAAAATTTACCCACCCAGTTTAAACCACATTATCCTGGCATAACATACTGCATGGCTATATGGCGGAATACCGTGAAGACCCATGGCTAGCTCACACAGCTTGCATCTTGAGACTCCACTAACTTTTATCTCCAGTTGTCAATCCTCTTCAGGATTTTACACTTTTTGAAAACAGGTATTTCTGAACCTTCTAATTAGTCTTCAAGTCTGTGTGTGCCATGGGGCACGGATGCAAGAACAGAAATGCTCCACTGTGATCCTAAAAGACAGCATGAAAATGTCACTAGAAATATAACGAATAAAGAGAACTGAGAGACTTAACTGGGCATTCCCAATTCCTAAGCCTAGAAGTGAAAAACACCACCTCACCTTTATCAATATGACTTACTAGTTCTCTCTATTAAAGAAAGAATGGGAAGACATGAGGAGGTCAAGGAAACACATAAGAATTGAAGTGATAAAAGGAGAGAGAATCCTTCTATGTTATGGACAGTGTCAATAAATACAAATTAAATTTCGTGTTGGTTTTTTTTCATAAAATCCCAGAGAAATGTATAAATTATTGACAGTATTATAATCATTCTAGCAACATTATAATAAATTTCTTTCATTATGAATCCATTCCTTACAATTCTGAGAACTATGAAGTAAATTATGATTGTCACACAAATGTGCATCTAAATTACAAACAATACTCTCACTAAAACATATTCAGGTTTTTATGAAAGTTTGGAAGAAGTCATCTTCTGATTTTAAGACTGTCATACTTTCAAGCAAATGTAGAATGACTTAAAATAAACATTGCAGGAGGGAGCTCATGCTCTAGGCTTCACCAAGCAATCAGCAAGGCATCTGACACGCTACAGAAAACCTGCAAAATCTAGCAAATAAATCATGTAACACCCATTCAGTATCCTACAAAGCACACAGTGGGGAGCTGACACATTATTAACTGACTGTAATTTTCACAAACTGTAACATACTAAGAGCTTTATGACATACATGTGTGAAATATATTTATGTATGTTATAAATATATGTTTTTAAAGCACGGTAATCAAAATACTTCAATTAAATCATTGGGTCACATCTGTCTTCAAGTTAGTGGCATCAAAAACGTTGATTATTATAATAAATAAATTTGGAAAACACCTCCATCTCATGACTCCACTCTAACAAAATCACAAGCTTGATGATGGGAATAGTATGATAGTAGTTGCATGACAAAGGGACCGACTTGAGCAACAGAGGAGATAACCCTGGGACAAGTGATTACAAAGCAGTGCTTCCCTTGAATATGAGCTTTTGTATCAAATTATGTGTGATATAAACTTGCTTAAATACTGCTCTTTCAGTGGAAAAAAAAATCCATGAGGGACACTAGGTTCCAAGGAAGCCCCAATGCCATCCAGAAGGAAAGAACTGAAGATGATATGACACAGACCTCAGCTTTCAACCAAAGCATATTTCCTTTTGCCCCAGTGAAGATTTATAAACTTTACAGATGCAAACCTCACCTACCCCATTCAGGAACAGCAAAAAGCAATTCTGCAAGTGACAGAACACTGGCTTTTGAAACCTCACATTGTACTGCCACACACAAGAATAACTTGAGGTCCCAAAGGTTCAGAGTAGAAAATGGCACTTTACCAACTCTCATTACAGCCTGCCAACCTGTAGATTATCTTCTTGTACAGTACTTCATCTGATACTTTCACATTTACAACTCTGTACAATACTCAGCAGTTTCTATTTAAATAAAAGAAGACAAGATTTAAAAAAAAAAGTACAAAATACAGGCTAGATGTGAAAGCTGAGAGCATTTTCCTCTCTATTGTCCATTATTCTTTAATGTATCATTCTCTTTCTGCATGTAGGCCAAAAAAATAAATCCAATGTAAACACAAAAGGCAAATACCTTTTGAAGGCCAGGCAAATATTTGAAAAGCAAAAAAAGAGATTCTGCTTTTATCTCTAGATCACCCTACAATTTAATGGTTAGTGGAGAGGGGCTTCTTTTCTCTTTTCTTTCTTTTCTTTTTCTCATTACTTGAGGGAATGCAGCAGGGGCAGGTCCACACTTCATAGCTCATGGAATGGTTATCAATCTATAAACCGTAACAACTGGATAACAAAGGTCAGATAATTATACCATGCTTGTTATCAGAGCAGTGAGAAAAATTGCCAGTAGAAAAGGGCTTTTAGGTGACAAACCAATGCATTAAAAAACTTGATCCAATATTATTTTTAAACTATGAAAATGATGTGCTTGACCTTGTAATCTAGTGTATGTAATTTATAAGTGAAGTGCAGATGCTTGTATAGAGCTTAATGATTTTAATGAGATTTCTCAAAATCCAACTAACCTCACTGCATAGACTAGAGAGAAATACTAAGGCCTTCAAATATGTCAGTAATATTGAATAGAATTAAAATATAAGAAAAAAGAATATCTGCAAGCTAAAATGGTAAAGTTGTTAAACCATTACCAGTGAGCTCGCAATCACCTAGCTGAAAAACTAAATGACTCCCTATATGACTATATGGAACTGATTTGAAAAAGCTGCTGGGTGGGAATAAAGCTCTTGAAACTGAAACGGAATATAAAAGCTTTCTTTTGTCCCCTTATCGCTAGTCCAGGATTCTCAGGTCACACAAGTGCCCAAGCATTCAATGAAATGGGTTGATATACGGCAATAGCAAATCTTCACCAATCTCATACGAATCCCACCAATTACATCAAGAACGACACTATCTGGTCCTTTCATTCAGCGCAGGCTCATGGCATAATTTTGGAATATACAGGAAGGCTGCATCAAATGCCTCACCTATCTTATGAATAAAAAAAAGCCTTTTTGGCTGCCCAGTTCTTTATGGCGTAACCTTTCACAAAACACAAACTGAAAACAAAAACTCAGTAACTCCATATAATGAGAATAACTCAGTAACTCTATATAATGACAATCTGTGCTTTCTTAAATCACAGAAAAAAATCAATTATAAGTAAAATAAAGTAAAGCCATCAATAGTAATGCTATTAAAAATATCGATACATTAAGTAAAGTTAAGGATTTAATAGCAACAACTACATTAAAAAAAAAATAAGCGTACCCTTTAGTTTATTGCTTGCTTAGGGTAGCAAGAAAAGAGTAAGAAGGAAATAAAGCAGAATAAACTGCTCAGAAGAAAAAGGAGAGTCATGTCTTAGGGCTCCATAATAAAATATGGTTCAAATCTTAGCCTCTCTATATAAGACAGTATTAAGTATATATACTGTGAGGTAAAACGTTCAGTTTAATTAGTTAGCTGGTGAGAGCGAAATTTCTTCCATCAAAAGGACAGCATTTGGTAGTTTGCCCCAAAATCAGATTCTATAATAAGGTTAACAGTGTAATCAATGGCCAACTTGATTCGTACCCAGTTATCCACACTCTTAGTTCTTCTCCTCCTATATAGATAAAGCCTCCCGAGAACGAAATGTTCATGTTTAGATTCTTCATTCTGTTTCTATATTGTACCTTGTATTCATCAACAGCTGAAGTACAGTACAACATACTATAACACTTTTTAATACATGATTTTTGACCTACAAATGTTGTTCTAAACACTCATAAAAAATTATTGTGTAACAAAGGATTGTATTTCTCTAAATTTTCAACTATATTTCTCTGTGATTATGAACTGACAGAGGTTATTTAAAGGCCATCTGCTACAAGACTTTTAAAAAATGTATGAACAAATATTTCAGGAGAAAGGGTCTCTTTCATAGTATAAACAAAAAGAAATTACTTTGGGGTNAATTACTTTGGGGTTGATCACCTGTCCACTGTCTTCAAGGGTGTAGGAAAAGGTTTTATATATGTTCAAGCTGTAAAGTATGTGTACTTTATTATCTTTTATTTGACAGAAAAATGATAAACACTCCTTCTGACTGGAGAGGTTTGATGAGCAAAGTAGGATTAATACCAGAAAACAGAATTAATACTTGCTTACTCATGTAGGAAACATTTATGGATAAAAGCTATAAAATCATAAGATATCTATTTTCTAACATTAAATATATATATATTTAAAAACCTGAAGGCTATTTTGGTTAGGTTCTTTTACAGTTTT
>VXAL01019934.1:33674-56043 GCA_013399475.1 Chauna torquata
TCAGCACAACAGATTGTTGTATGTTAACTGGACAGAAGCCTGTGCCCATTCAGACACTGTAAGGGAAGAGAAAAACATCTGAAACCGCCAAGGGCCAGGTGATAACTTGGACCAGGCACAGAGAAGAGCACAGAATGGAAAATTCTTACCCTCAGACAGAAACGACAGATACACTTCTGGAAATCTCAAGGAGCCAGACCCAACTTGCTGCTTCTGTGCTTTGTCCACAAAAAAAAACAAAAATGTATATTTTCATTCCTTCCCAGTTTGCCATTCACTGTAAGAAGTTCACTGAACGCACAAAATCAAGCTAGAACTGCCAGATCTCAAATGTTTTCTGCAAGCCTTGTGATATTTTCTCTAAAATATGTTACAGCAGGAAGTCTGATAATACAACCTGAAAGACTCAGACAAAGTAGGAAACATTCTCTGAAACCTCATAGTACGAAGGTCTGATTTTTTTTGAATACTTGAGTTTTAGCAAACTTACTCATTTCACACAAAATTTTAAAGACAAGAACTCTCATCACACAGTGACAAAATGCGCTGTAACTTCCTCTATGAAATCGTAGCTGCAAAAATATTTATTTAGTCTTCTGCACCACCTAAGCTGTACACAGAACCAGCCCTTCTCCGGTCACAGAGGATACTTCTCTGGCAAGCTGAAATGTCACACAGTACCTAGAGACACACAACATGATACCAGCAAAGAAGCTAAACCTTGCTGACAATGCCAATATTGGGTCCAAACAGCAGCAGCAGAGGCTGCTGTCCGGCACCACAGAGAATACCTTCCTGAAAAGTCCAGAATGAGTAGCTGGGCAGTCAGGATTAACCCCACTTGACCTGTTTTTTTGTTTGATTGGTTGGTTGGGTTTGTTTTTACCAACAGTTAAGAAAAAAGGCTTCCTCTGTAACTTGCCGTCTTTGCTAGAAGGATCCTGGTCCAACCACCTCCAAACATACCAGCACAGCATGACAGTGCTCTGTTGAGGTCACAGTAGTAGGAAGCTGGATGAGATGTTGAGAAGCTGAGCTGTCCTCAGTGCCTGTTCATTCGCAGAAGTCTCTCACTCTTCAAGTGATCCCTACTTGAGCAGTGAGGGACAAAAATGACTGGAAAGGGGATTTTCAGTCATTTTTATACATTACTATATTCTGTTGTACTTAAAAGCCCATTAGTCCAGAAACAAGGTACTGTGTGATTCCAAATCCCAACGATCCCAAAAGCAGTAAGCAACAGAAAGCACAATTCAGTTCCTTTCCAGACAAATCACAAACCAGCCAGGTCAAGCAAATATAATATATAGATGGCCACGAGTGTGGTTTCATCTCAAACCCAAACTCTGTTGCTGTTCTCTATTTTACACAGTACAGGTCAGCTTCTGCCACTTCTTTGCCACTATTCTCCCTCAGAATATAGTCCCAATCCTGAAAAAAAAAAAAATTTAACAACTTGCTCTTAAAAATATTAACACAATTATATGTAAGTCACTAAAATGACCTACATAAAAAAGGAAAACACACTTAAGTGCAAAAGTAGTAATTTCAATCGAGTTGTTTAAGAGGTGGCAAACAAATTCTGGTAAACAAAATGTTAATAAAATTAACTACGTGGTAGTACCCTACCTGGCTGAAAATATGCTGAACTTCACAACAGTGTTCTACAACCTGGAGATAACCACGGTCATCAGCCAGTGCCACCCTTTATTTATTTATTTATTTAAATTTAACTGCTATTCTGCCAAAATAACCAAATCTGGAGATAAGAGAACCTGTTTCCACAGACACAAGTATCATCCACTAGTGTTCCTTGGTTGCCTTTTAATTTTTGTTTGTTTGGGTTTTTTTTTTCATGAATAAAACCGCCTCTGCAACACAGAAGACACACTGCCAAGTTTATTTATAAAACACATACAGTAGCAACTGAGGAATAACAGACTTTGTGCAAAGTGATAGGTGGCTCCATCCTTTAGAACTCACAGCCAGGAAATTCCCATTATTTTCATTTGTGGCTCTGCACACACTGTGTTTGTAGAATTCAACCTAACAAAGTATTTTAGAGGCATCTTGTGATGGCTACTGCATTGGTATGCACCATGCAAATACACCGTTCCCCAAAAGTTCTATTTGTTCCTTAAAATGTATGACATATGCTATTGCTCTTTCAGTGAACAAGTAATAAAATCTGCATTAGTGTCCTACACAGAACATGAATTCATGCTTTAAGATCAGAGCTGCTTAAATAGCAAATTATCTGCATCATTTCACATTTACCAGCTAGAGAGCTGTCCAGGTACAGTCCGTGTACAGGCAGCACTAGAACAATCAGCGCCTATGCGAATGCAGCACTTTGTGTCCTGTGGTTTTTGCTGAATACCCACGTAGTACATAGAAATATATGTCAAAGAACAACAGTAATCTAAGACTTCAGTGTAGCAGTCGGACAAGACTCAGGCTGGCAGAGCAGCAGCTAGTGGCATGCACAAGGGAAACACCAGCAAAGCACTAATGGTGCTGGTGTGGTGCAGAGTAAAACATCAACTGGGCTTTGATACATTATGAGTTCAACTGGGCCCATCAAAGTACATCTCTGAGTAACTCTAGTGCTCTGTCATCCTGATCCCAGAAACTCTGGAGGCCAATACAGAGCAGAAAAGACAATTTACTGTTTCACCTGTCTGAACATAGCTCTCATGCACCCAAACAAAGATCATGATATGCTCTGCACTAATGTGGAGCAGAAAAAAATGCATTTCTAGGAAAAAAAATCAAGTCATTGCGATTTTGTGCATAATAATGTAAGCAGTATTGACACAAAGAATAAAAGGGAAAAGTGAAGTCAGTTCCTTCTAAATATGCTTTTTACTCAAGTAGCTCCACAGATTAACCACTATACACGTGTATATATACACACACACACACACACATATATATAATGGAATCTATATAATATGGAACTATATGTATAATGGAACCAATATAACAGTCATATAATGAGAGCCAACGCTGTTCTTCAAATTACCAACTTGTGCCCCCAACCTCTAGCACCAATTATACAGAACAGCAATTTTCTCTATCATCATATACTGTGAAACAAGAATAGTGATCATCTCTGAGTTTGGTTTGTCCCATTACACACAAGCTACCTCAGTTTTCTCCATGTACCCTTCTCTACAAGTTCTCTGCATCCTATTCCACCTGGTCAGTCCCTAGTGGTATTACTGTATGCCCAGCTTTGTGCATCTGCCAGATGAGAGAAAGCAGAGCTGTCTGCTCTTTGGGTTTCCAGAATGCTGCATTTGGGTCATACAAAGTAGCTTTTGTCAGTCCTAAGAACTACAGCAACAAGCAACTTACACATTTGATTTAAAGTCACTTACCAGATTACCATATTCACCACTAGAAATTCTTACTACTATTTAACTCTTATTGCAATCCTAGATATTCCGTCTCGTTCCAAAACTTCATTCCCATCTGGTTTGTGAAATAATGTAGAAAACAGCATTCAAATCCCTCATACATTTCTTGCTTGGTTTTGGAACTGTTGCCCCTATGAACATACCAATGAACTTTTGACCTAACACCCTAAACTCTCTTCACAATTGTAGTCTTCATATTTTCATGTCTGCTAAATTTTTTCAGTCATGAAGATAAACTAGACAAATGAATCACACAAGCTCCACTCTTCTGGCTATTACCACCTGATTTCAATAAATGGTAGGGCTACTGTATTCCAAACTGTTTTCTGCAAGAAAATACTGATTTATGCAATTCATCACTGATTTTACAGGGAAAGGTAGAAATTAAGTTGATAAACTATTTTAAATTATACGTAGTAGCAAAGTTACCCACACACTTTCACATGCAGATGATATTCTCAATGAGCATTTCAAAAAAATATTGTTGCATTCTAGCACACAAAAGTAGCCTGCACAAATTAAGGAAAATTATCCGTATGAACTGAGATTCAAGCCAAGTTTGCAGAAACACAGGCTAGGTTTCAAGAGAAACTGGGCCAAATGTAACTGTTAAGGGATTTAAGTTTGGTGGTGAACACAACGTGAAGTAGCTGATGCACAGAAAGGTACAGTGCATATACAGTTATGTAGGCTCATAGTCGTATAGGAAATATAGCTGTGTGGTGAATTTCAGTGCCTCCTCAGAAAGCAATTCACTAGGCACCTTGGAGCATTTAACTTAGAATTTTCCCACAAGTCGAAATTTCCCAGTGTTGCCTAAGAAGGAGGCGTACAGAAGAAAAAGGACTATTTTTGACTTGTACCTGGCATGCTAATTGCCTTTTTATGCCTTGGTTTACCCATGTGTAAAACAGGAGAAACAATACCTTTATAAATCACCTTTCTAAACTGCTTTGAGATTTGCTGGTAAAACAAAGTGTATGAGGGAAACTGAATGGCTAAGCAGTCTGAAACAGGTATCACTTAAAAAAAAAAAAAATCTAACAGTTGTTTTTTCCTTTCTCTACTGTTAAAGTTTTCAATACCCAATCAACCAGTCATACTATTGCATTGTTTTATTATAAAGTGGATCAGAACAGACCAATTAATCAAGTCAGGACAGTGAGTGCACTTTGTTTACATGCTATATCCTGTACATATCTTTCCTAGGTTCAGACTGAAATGCAGCTCCAGCTGCAGCAGCTTTCAGGCTGACAGACCTTTCTGGAGCTGTGCCACGCAGCATTTCAGACCTGGAAGGTGCTGCAAGCTTGCACTTCCACTGTGCCGCTTAGACCTGCATACATCAAACATTCACATGTTCAACATCCCTCCAAAGGTATACCCGTTCCAGTTTTAACGTGCACCATCCAATCTTTGGGCAGTCATTTCTTCTGCTCACGTAATTATCATAATTTTAAGTCTTTCATTTCTAAAAAGTGGAATTAAAATATATAACCTGTTAGAAAGGGGATACCCTTAACTACAGTACAGAGACTCATTTATAGTCCACTCTCACAGAGCTTAGGTTAATAGACTTTGAAGATGCATCATCTTTGATATATATTAATATTTTGGGTATATATCTAAATCTTCACAAAATTTCCACTGCTGACACAGCCAGAAACTGTTTCATGCTGATGGAAACTCAAGTAGTTTAGTAAAGCAAAGTTGAACCACCTGAAGTTTTTAAACATTACTGTAATCATTCAGTGTTTCACCAAGCAGCAAGTCACATACACTCAGCACAAGATAAGTTAGTACAGTTATGAAGTCTTGCTGACAATCACAGAGAACAATCTGTACAACATACTTGTTCTTTGACATTTGTGAAAAATATGATTATTCCAAATGGACTTTGAAAACTCAGGTTTTCCAATTTTGCATACATACATATGTTGATATATATGCACATGTGCATACGTGCGATGCATATATGTAAGTATATATACCTACACATACACCTATATTTAAGCAAAATCAGTAGGTTCTGTTCTTAGCCTTTTCTTCAAAGCCAACCAGTTACAGCAGATGCGAATATGTAGCCATTTCTCAGCTCAGTGCTTGAAAGAGGGCACTGCAAGCTGCAGGATGAGCGGGTGCCTTAGGAAGCAGATGCCTCAGCAAGAGAGGAGGGAGCAGCACCCAGGGGAGGGGAATGAGAGAGGCAACAGCTTGGGAGAGCTTAAGGACTCCCTACAAAACCCCAGGAAGTTCCTGCCAACATCTGCACTTGACAGGAAACATTGGTGAACATATCCTTCTGATGGACTACTTCAGATTAGAAAAGGGTTGTGAGAAACCAAAGTGTTAAAAATATAAGTTTGTATAAAAGTTCAAGATAATCACAGGGAAAGTGATTATCTTAAATCCTAGAGAGAGATTGTGTTTTGCCTTATTTTTGCCCTCAAGCCTGCATCTTTTGTCATAATGAAATGCATACTCAGCCCTCACTTGGTAAAATATTTGTGTTGCCAGGCAGTTAAACAAATGTTTTTTTCATTTTCTTTTAAAATCGCCTCCCACCCATGTTTCCCTAAACAGTGGCCATCAGTCCAGCTGGATAACGTGTACAAGCTGGGCAGTAAAGTCTCCTCTTGCCCCCACTAAAAGGGTCCTTTCCGTATTTCATCAGCCAGAACATATGGGGAAATGACAGGACTTTTAAAACAATGGAGGACATCTGAAAGGAATTCCGATTCCACAATATTCCCACATTCCATTATAACTCACAGCATATGATTGGCATTCAGTATAATAGTTTTAGCACAGACAAGTGCAGAAGATCAAGGTAATTTTTCTTATTTCTTATACACTAATATTTGTGATTCCATTGTGTGTTCTTTTTCCTCTATTTTTGTTCTTCCCGATTCTTTGTATGAAATATGAAGAACTCACAAGTATGATTATCAAATTTATGGTGTATGCTTGCTACATCTCACATTATAGTCTCACAGTTGTTTGCCCTGCAGTCTGAAAGATTTGCATAGTGTTTAAATGGAAGAGATCTATACAAACTATAGTTAAAATATTATTACATTTATATGTTTTTCTATATGAACTAGTAAAAAAATAATTTTTTATTCTACTTTAGGGCAACATTTTACTACAATTAAATGAAAAGGCTTAGCTCTGCTACTTTTTTGAAAAGAATCATGACCAAAAAGAGACAATTTTAGGAAACATAACTGGAAGATGATAAAGAAATTCTGTCTATTCCCATATGAGGTAATATCACAACCAAATATATCTTGTTGATATTTAAAATCTGAATGTCTTCCCTTTTGTAATTCTTTCATCTGCGTGCAGAATTTATATAGGAGCTTTGAGAGAGAAAAGAATGAAGTGCTTGCCTTTAATCCCGAGGGCTTTTCCTGCTGTTGTGTTGTTTTTGTTGTGTGTTGGTGGTTTTTTGTTTTGTTTTGTTTTTTAATCATTATCCTCTCCCTTCCCATCACTGGTGGCCATCGCTGCAGCACCGCACCTTGAACTGTGAGCTTGAACATACAGCTCCCTGAAGCCAAAACAAGTGCTGCTTTTCTGATTTAAGAACAAGGGACATTGGATCGGGGAGAAGCTTAAGCTTCCGTTTCTTTTGAATCTCAGTGTCACCTCTGTAATGCAGTATATGACACAGCAACCTAGACAATACGACAAATTACAGGAAAAATTACAGCAATTAGAAATACAGACATTTATCACATCTTTTAGAAGCAATGCAATGGTGTGTCACTTTGAGAGGGAAAAACTCTTTAAACTGTGTTCTGCATGAAATATTTGATAAACCATACACCTAATTTGTAAGTCTTTTCTCTTACAGAGCACAACATGAAATCTTACACACCTGAGATTACTCCTCTCAGGGACGACTATCTCCTAAGAGGAGATGAACTCTCTCACAGGAAATCCAGCGCATGTTAGGCACAGATGGACAGAAGGACAGATGGAAAGAAGGAAAGAAGGAGGGTAAATATCAACAAGTAAAAGAACAGAAGATTACTTTGACAGTTGTGCAACAGACATAGAAAAAGAATTTAGAAGGAAACTATTTTTTCTCCTCATGAACTCCAGAGTACACATTTTATTATAGTGAGCATTCACTAAATTTTCCAAGACTCAGCCTGAGACAACAGGAGCTGACTACAAGCTCTATAGCAGAGTCTAAAATTAGTGTTAAAAAAAGCATTTTTATTCTCATAAAATTTGTACATTAAAACTGACATTTTAAAAGGTTACTTCTGTAGGGAAGAACTAGCAGCTATCAAAACCTAAAACACCAATCAAACGTAAACGTGCTTCAAACTGAACTTAGCTTAGCACAGACAATGCACTACACAGAGCAGAAGAAAACTTTGAGAAAACTTCCAAATTATACGAATTTTTAAGTTATAGTATAATTGCATCAAAGCAGTAGTCTAGACATCTTATTGCTAACTGCCAAATGGTCTGCGTTATTCTATGTTGTTAGCCATAGTAAGAGGATTTCCTACCACTTTGAACAAATTGTCAATTCTGATTGAGCAGGTTTGTGATAGAGTAAAGCTTTCTTTTAAATTTAAAATATACTTTATTCTGTACAGATTTTTATACACTATAGGGTGAGAAAAATGCAACTACTCATTAACACAAGTGTATTAAAATTACATTTATCCCAGTCTTTTCTATGTGTGTTTGTTTTATCTATCACATACAGCTGTAAGCAGAAGAGACAAGTTAGTCCAAGGACATAATGTCTTTCAGGCTCTATAGCACTTAGCAGGTTACAGGGCCTCCAAGGCCTAACAGATTTAACCAAGACTTTTCACACAATCAGGTAAAGAAAGCTACGCTAGTCAGCAGATGTCCCATTCAGATAACAAAGAGAATATTTTAGTGACAATGTGAGAAAACAACAGTAAAAATGGTAAAAAACGCACTGAACCATAGCTCTCTTTTTTTCTTTACTAAGAACCATCGACTGGAGTTTGCTTGTGACATTTGCTCCAGTCTTCAGCAAAGGGAAAGTCCCAAAGAGAGACCCAAAGAAACAGAAATTACTACATCAGTGCTGGATAATCTGCTATGTCTTAATTTCCTCTGCGGATTTAGGATGAATTCATAGATGATCTGTTAAAACACCAAGCTTATAGATGAAAAATTCTTGGTGTATGTCATCATTACATTGATCTATAACAAAATATTGCTGGATTTGTATTTTCAGTTTCACCTCACCATAATGCCAATATTTCATGTACTCAGGTCCGAGTTAGCAACATTAAAATTTGCAAACAAGAATTGGCTATTAGTATCTGACATGGCTACAGTCAGTTGCAAACCAGCAAAGAGGTGCAAGTACTATGGTGTGAACAAAGCCAGTTCTGGCATTTGTTAAGGTCACTTCAGTTCTTCAAGTGGCTCTTCTTAGAGTCCATTACCTCAGCTAAATACACTCAGCAAACCATAATAATGATGGAGATAACCCAACTGAAGAAACCAATTTGGGGTGTGGTTTTGAATTTGAATCGGGGAAAAGATGACTACACACCCCATGCTCTTGCTCTTCTCTAGGGCCAAGTTTAAATAAAGAGGAATAGTTTTCAGTTATCTTGGACCACACTTCAATGGCAAGGGAACTGTGAATGAAAGAAGTTTACAAAGAAGGCTGTTAAACATTAAAGTATAGTATAATCATTGTATGAATTAGTCATAGCCAGTTTAGACACTGTCCAACCCACTTTCCAACCATCTGCAACAAATGTGCTCCATTAAAACAGAACCATATGGAAAACAAGCTAGCAATTAACACAGCTTCTATGCATACCTCTAATACAGCACAGATTTCAAACTTTGAGTGAAACTGACTGCTGAATTACTTCCATATTGCTGCTGTTTAGACCTTGGCAACACATATTTATCCTCACTCACTACAGTATGTCATCCCAAGATACTGCTATATCATCAAAATAAGCATGAAAAAACCACCCACAACTGAGCCACTCATTGTGGTTTATAGCCTCTGTTAATAAAATATTTGCAGATCAAAGTATAACAGACTTTTTCAAAGCTGCATAATATGTTACTTACCAGTCAGTATAAAAACTAATAGCTAATGCAGGGCAAATCGATTAATCTAATTGCTAATTGGTAACGTCTTGTACTGTTAAACAAAACTGCTGTGGGATTGAGTAGCTTCCTGCTCTCCCAGATTACTTGAAGGACTAGAGATGCAGCACTTAACATTGCTACCATTTCCCAATAAGAAGGGGACATGCAGAAAACATAGATCCAAAATTCAAAGCCCTTCAAAATAATCACAGATAGTACTAGTATGTTGGTTATTTTTTCTTTAACAACATAAGGAAATCTGAATACTTCACAAGTGTATATGTGTACTAGATCCAGAAAGTGAAGCTTACTACAAACAAAAAGATATGACTATAAGCAAAATGCTTTGTTTCCTTATCCAAAGTAAAATACGATGTTCAATATATCCTGTGTGTTCTTTTCTATCCAGTCTATCAGAGCTCGTCAGCCTGGCTCTTTAATTCAATCTATGGGCATTCGTGTTCCTACGCTCAACAGCTCAGCCCATGAGGTTTGATCAAGGTAGTGTAGCCTCATGGATTCACATAGGTTGGCAGGAACCTCTGGAGGTCATCAATTCCTACCTCCTGCTGAAAGCAGCTCAGGTTGCTCAGGGACCTGTTCCATCAAGTTTTGGATTTCTTCAAGGAGGGGAAAATTGTAAAAGAAAACCTAAATATTGTACTAGGGGAAAAAAAAAAAAACACATACCTAAATGATAAAAAATATTCTGAGTATTTAAAATATGACATTTCTGATACAAATTATGTTGCTTTAAGTCATGTAATAATAAAATTGGGGGAATTCATACTTTTTTTTTTAAATAACTGGTATTTAATTAAACAAAGAACATCATAAAGCAAAATCATTCTAGTTCATCAAAGCTCCTGTATTTACTCTGTTATCCAGGCTGAAGTGGGGGGGAAAAAAAAAAAAAAAAAATACAGACATCACTTTGCTACAGACATCTGAATTTTCCAAAGTGGAGTTGTGGAAGAGATTCATTCCATGATATATTACGTCAGTGCCTACAAAGTTTCAAAAGTACTGAAATTTCTGAGGCATCCTTTCATGACTGTAGATCATCCATGGGCCACACTGTTCCCAAAGACCAACGATACAGCATGAAACTAAAGATTCAGGGCAGAATTCCCCACTTGAATTTAATTCTGTTCACACAGAAATTTCTCCTCCATTAAGCATAAAACAAGAAGAAACTGTAAAATTTCTTCCTGGGTGCTTTTCACACTTTCAAAGGTTTCAATACTGACAGTATTAATAGAGCCCTATGGCAATAATACACTGTCCAAGCTTAATGCACTGATGAAATAATATAGTTTTATATCTACAGAGAGCGTTACAGCTGCTTCTAGGTTTTGTCCTTAGAATCGCCAATTGTAATACTTATACAGAATATATAAGTATTCATACATATGATGTTTGGTAGTGGATTTTAAGTACCAGCGTTTCACATCATGTAATTCAACCTTCATTTCTTCAAAAAAAGGGAAGTTCTAGAAAACCTTGTCCTGAAGAAACCCTTGCACATGACACACCCACAGGCTTATGCACATTAACAGAAGTAAAATACTATAAACATGCATCGTTTAAAAATTCACTGTTTTGGGAGACATTATCAGCAACACTTAATATCTAATACAAAAATAACTCCTTTTGTCTTAAAAATATGCCCATAGCATCCTGCAGTGACAGAAGAGCTGAAGCAATTTTAAATGGGATTCTGATTAACGACATTTTGGTTTAATAAAAAGAAGGCTCCAGTCATAGCCATATCAAAAACGAGTTTGCAAATATGACTTTAAATAAACCATACGCCTGTACCCAAAAACTGGCCTTCTGCCACTACGTATATTTTCTACATTCATTAGGTAAATGATATATTGGCAAAAAGTCCAAAAATATTCAAATGGTATTAGGACTGCAAAAAAAATGCCATGCTTTGGAATTAGCACCTAAACCTCCTGCATCCCGCATAAATTCCAACTAATTAAATTCCTACTATGTTATTCTGCCTGTTTTCTTCACAGCTGTTTTATATATTTTCACCTGTTTTACTTCCTTTTTTGTTCAAGTAACAAAAAAAGCTTAACCTTACTTGATTGACAGAAAGGAATAACAATATTTAATTAACATCACTTCATATGTGACAAATCTTAAAATTCAGCTCAGTCAATAAGGCTCTATGAAAGTATTCCCCCAACATTTTAAAAGCTTTTTAAGAAAGCTCAGAACACTGTGTTCTTAATTCAAAAGCACATGCCGAGTTAATTATGGTCTTATGCTTTGACCAAAAGTAGGATTTGTGGGATTTTCTTTTTCTTAAGTCAAAGGATTCAAAAGTAATTTATGAATGATACTGAAATAATGCACGAATTAGCTGCTAACACGCTGTTAGTTTTGAGTGTCAATTTTTTTTTTTTAAATGTACTGTGAGGGTCAGCATTAAAGTCATGCTGACTTGAAACTATTTATAAGGAAAACTATGTTAACCAAACAATCACGCTATTTTACAGACCTTCTACTTGTTTTTAGATTGCTGCTCTGGACCAGGTGACTTGTTTGAGAGATTTCAGCACACTTTCTGCAAACGGAAACACAGACGTTCCCATAGCTAAACAGATCCTGTAACAGTGTCAGATATATTCTCCCTAGTTACCATTTCTTTTTGTACACGTGTTTAATTCATGTTCCCATGTCTGTGTGAGTTATACTATAGGTGTATACTATACACATTCTCATACCTTACTGGGTGCCTGGTTAGGCAACTTGTTTCACCAGGATCTTGTCAGCACTAACACATTTTCAGAGGGGTCACAGATGGTTCAAGGCATATACTTGAGTGCATGTGCACGTGCATGTACTGAATCGCCACAGTTTGGTAATGTTTATCGAAAGTATTGCTATCAAGTTCTCAGCTGGATTTTAAAAAGCGTCCAATTTCCTTTAGATTATTGATTTAAAATGTGATTTCAGGCTCTAACTCACGTGGGACCTGCACCACGTCTCCCCCGTACGATAGCTGACAGGCAGAAAGGGCACTCAGGCTGACGCAGCAGCAGTTTAGCGAAAGAAGAGCCAGCACAGTTTTCTCCGTCTTTCCCTTTTCCTTTGGGATATGTTCTTCAACTGACGAACAGCAGGCTGAGCCTGGCAGAGGCCGGGAAAGTCGCACTGCAAGGCCTTCCCCAGCTCCAGCCAAGGACTCGTCCAGACCTAGCTTGGTTCAGGACTTTTTCCCTGAATTTCTCCTGCTATTCTAACAGTTTCTTTATTAACTTCTGTTTTTATCAACAACAATAAACACTAATAACCATAAGCATTAGTCCAATGCATTCTGAAAATCATTTGTTAGGATAATTTTAATGCCCTATAAAATTATTTCAGCAAGATGAACTTCTCTAAGAAATGGAGGAATTGGTTATTCTGTAAGAAGTTATGTGGAATATTAATATGCATAGGGTTTTGCCATAATATTATGAACCCTTGCCTAGCACTTTTAAATCCTTTCTGCATTTACATCTCTTGCCACGGTAACTAAAGGAACTCCATATGACTACTTAGTTATTATTCTGGGGGAGAGAATGCTGTTTTTAAATCAATCAGTGCAAAATATGAAGTCATTTCTGTACTATCCATTCACCAAATAAATATAATCTAAAACTAAGGTATTCTACAGCTTCTATTTATACTGTATAATTTCACAGATTTTGAAAATATCCTCAGCATGTCCAATCATCAGTAAGGTCAGGGTTGCCAGTAGCATAAATCTAATATTGAATTCTTAGCTAAAATAATGCAAAAAACAAAACAAAACAAAAGAAACCACAGTGTATCACTATACAGAATTAAGGAAAAGGCCGTGTGCATTCAGATTCACAGAAGTCTAAGTCTGGCAGATTCAGTGACCAAAAAGGAATAATGCAAAAGCGGTATAAGTTTAGTGACAGGTGAGTTGGGCCATTGAGCCTGCATGGTGAGAAAGGACACTTGGAGGGGCACATTCAGGGACATCATGACATCAGGTTCCAGCAGCTGCAGCAGAAGTCGGACTGCAGTCACAGGGGCCAGGGCAAGGAGGGACCTCGACTGTAAGACCTAGCACCACATCCAGGAGTAAATAATGTTTCTATTTTCCTCTGATTTTTAACTTTGTATGAAAGATACTTTTATATTAAAAAGGTGCAAAACATTAATATTTTTCCACAGAATAAAATGTCAGTATTACTTTAAATATTACTTCTGCTTTTCAAAATCTAGAATGACTGAAGTGATATGGACAATGGTAATTTCTTTTAGAAGAGTTTCTCATTACTATCTAAAAAGCCAAATAATTTTCTATTTAATTTCTTCTGCATTTTAATTTCACTACTTGCAATATCTGCCAGTACTAGGTAGGGGTGGATTTAGGACTAAGAGGGGGTTTAGAATTGATAACAGTATTACAGATTTTAAGATACATATTTTTGAAAAAAGGAATCACATATTCTGATTTTTGATGTTTGAAAGTGCAATTTGCATTTTTTTGTTCAATTTTGTTTTTAAATCCCTTGTTTTAATGTTTTATATCCTTTTAAAAAATGATGAACCAAATAGATTAAAAGTACAGGACAGAATACAAGAGAAGGAACACTATTTAAGAACAAAAAGAAAAAAAAGCAAGGGATGAACATATACTTATCTCATGTCTTAGAATATATCAGCTTTAATTCTGACACCTCTGTACTAATGTTTTGGGTGCATTCGTTCTAAAAATGTATACAAAGTATATTTATAAACCTATACCATCAAAAGTATTAATCATTAAGAGAACACCAGTAGACCTTTGAGCATTTTTTCCTTAAGTACCTACTAGAGAGAGACTGTTAACAGTCCTAAAATATTTGTGATGGTGACCCCCTCTTCTTTCACTCAATTATCTCAGTCTTACACTTGAATAGATGAAGGAGAAAAAGGCTTATTGGTTATTCAGCCAGTGATGTGTCATGGATAAACAGAAAAAAGGTTTGCCACAGAAAATATCTACAATGAACTGAAGATAATTAGAAGGAAAAAAAGTGACAAAACTCTTCATTCATCTGCTACAGAAGTTAGTATATTTCTAGCCCAGAAAAAACAATTATTCAGACCTTGCCTCCTCCATTTCCTACATTGCTTCCTTCTTCTGATGAACAAGAGACTTTTTAACACAGATGTGGCAGTCTTGCTTTCCTTTCTGTTTTCTGCCCGTAAATTTATTGCTCATGCCAGGCTGACAGCCTCAGAAACTGAAAGGGCTCCATTTACCCACAGAGCAGACACTCCACGAGCCACGCAGGCCTCTTCACCTTACCCCACCAACGTGCTGCGAACCCGACCCAAAAGGAGCAAATGTCAGGTGTGGGGAGATAGATTGAGTGTCATTTCCATTCCAAGCCTTGTATGTTTACTGAAGCTGCCAAAATGCTACCAAGTAATGCCAGTAACCATGGTCCAGTCCTGGGGACACCTGTGTGGATTTGAACCATCAATTAACATAACACAGATAACCTAAGTATCAAGCTGTAACAAATATAGGTTGTCATTTGCTTGGCTGGGTTCAAATCAGAGACCTTTGGGATGATAGGTTCCATTTCTAATTAAATCTTTCCTTTGCAATCCAAATCTTACGGGGGCGGGGGGGGGGGAAGGAAAGAGAGGAAGGAAAGTGAGGAAGGAAAGAAAAAAAACCACTCTAATTAACAAATGATGAAATCAGCATTTACTAGTACAGAGAGAGAAGAGGATGCAGAAACTAAGGGTCATGAGCCCAGAGCAAATGCAAACACTAATTTTCTGTGTAATCCAATACTGGAAACCTTACCATGAAACAGAGTAGGAACAGCACTACTCTTCAGATGCTAACTTTCAGCTGCACCACCCTCAGCAGCTAAGTTTTGTTGCTAAGCATCTGTTGTGCATCCTTAGAATTTTTATCTGCCTTTTCACACTTAACAGGATGCACTTTAAGGGAAAACCTAAATGGGTACTGCAGAATTCAAGCTGAGGGTTTTCCCATTGAAAAGATGCCCTACAGTAGAAGAGATTAGAGGAAGTTATACCTGCAGGTATCAATCAAAAATCTAAGGCATAAAAGGGCTGCAGAGAAGTTGCTACATATGGTTGGTCACTAAGGCAACCAGATTTGAGAAGAATTAGCATACCTAAATAACCAGTTTTATAGCTCTTCTAAGCTTTCCTCGAGGAGCGAAGTTGAAACAAGAGGTTTAGACTGGATGTAAGGAAAGCCTTCTTCACCATAAGGAGAGACAAGCAGTGGGACAGGCTGCCCAGGGAGGTTGTACTGTTTCGGTTGTACTGTTTCTAGTCCTTGGAGGCTTGTCCAGACCCACCTGGATAAAGCCCCAAGTAACCTGGTCAGACCTCACAGCAGGACATTGAACTAGAGACCTCTCGAGGTCCCTTTGAAACTGAATTATCCTATGATCTTAATCCTGAGGCAAATATCAGACAAATGTGACTGAGCAACACTAGGACACAGCAATGGATATGAAAGCATAGCAGCCATGGCACTAAATACTACCTGAATGCTGAGGCTTTCTATCCTGAAGTTTTGCACAGAGTACTATGATTACTACCACTGTGAATACAGTAAACAGTGGACAAAGCAAAAATGAATTTGTTTATAATATTCCTTTTACCATACTCTCTATTTTCTGATACATGTACCATTGCAGAACTATTAGTGTACAAAGTCTTGAAGGTTTTGGTGCAGATGCTGAGAATGACACAGGAGAGCACACTGAATGACAACTGACTTGGCTAACCCTGGTATGTAGACTGGAGTGTGAACTAGGCTTTCAGACAGCAACAGATGTTACAAGACTTCAGACAGCTGGCCACAGCTTCCACTGCTGTGCCTGCAATAGCTACACACAGGCAGGCTGTGGCAACAGGAGATCTAGGTTATTGGCGTAAGATCTCTGCATATCCATTAAGACCTCTGTGCTTAGTTCCGTTAAAAAGAAGGTACCTTCATGTTGCACCTCCTTTTGGCAGACAAAAAGGATGCAGCGGCAACATTTCTGAAGACTAAACCAAAGCCCCTCACACTATATATGGCTGCTATGAATACACTAGCTTCACTGAATGAGTAACACTCCTTTGTGGAGTATTGCTTCTTTACCCGTACATAGTTCATGCCACCTTACATGTTTTCTGTCCTTTGCCTACCAATTTTTATGTAAGAGGATACAGCTCAGTGTGTCACAGACTTGACTGAGTCCTGACTGCCCAGAAACAACACTTAACTTTTATGGGCTCAACCCTTTTTTGATGGAGCTGTGCCCTCCTCCCATTTTGCTATTCAGACACTTAGACCACCGTCTTACATATTTTATCACTGGAGTTATTCACAAGATCACCAGTCTTTTGGAAGTAATTTCTTCTTCCATTGCACAGATCCACACAGAGAACTTACCCTTTATAGTGAAAACCCTAATGCCAAAATTTACTTTTTCAAATTAAAACTAGATCCAGTAGTCAAACTTAGATTGCATTTTGAAGCTCCTTGAACAAAGTGTGTTGAGCAAGGATGAATGGAGTATTTATGACAATATATCACTGACAGGATCCCCTCAAGAAATTCAAACCTCTTATGAATTGGTCAGAAGGAAGTTTCAACTATGCTTCAAAACCTCTCTTTATGAAAACGACATATAAGCTTTCCTCTCTTGCTGTATTCAGAGATTTCAGTGTAAACTACTCTGAGGGAGAGGAATGCCTTCAGTTGAGCATTTGTTACAGAAACCACATTATATAAAAGTCTTTCAGACTAAGGTGTGGTCCAGTAATTCTAATCATTGGTCTAACATTGCTCCCTGTCTTGTTAGCAAAAATGAATCCCATGTGTAAAAAGAAGATTACTTTTTACTTAAGCAGTGGTCTCCTTGTCATAATACAAACCTTCCTTGTTTCCATATATCTCTTATGACTTGATAATCAATTAGCTTAACCTTCTTTATTTCCAAGGTTCCTCATATAAGTGACATTATTGACTTTACCTTTGGTCTCTGTTCTTATTCTCCGAGATCCCCTAGAATGTCGTTTCTGTCTTTTTCAGACACTGCAACCACTCCACTCAAATACATAAAAACCTTCAATCTGATCTTCTCTAGTCTTAGCTGATACAACTTTCTGTCTCTATGCCTATGGCTGAAAAGCTGCAAATAAAGTCTCAGCTATTCCTGACTCTTCCTCTTGATGTCTTCTGTCAAATTTTGTTTCTTGGAATAGTTAAAATTTCTTTTATACTTCCATGCATCTGAATTCTGAAAGAACACTTAACAAAGACAACATCTGTGTATTACAAAGCTGGGACTCTTGAAGGACTTCACTTGGCAGTCCTGCACAAAGCTAACATACTAAAATAGAAATTCCCAAATGCAACATGCTGAAAGTCATAAACGCCCAGAATCATTGGTGTGCATTTCAGTGTCTATATTAATCAATTCATTGCCTTCACCTTAGCAAAAATCTACCTATGCCAAGTATCTCTTGGAATTTTAAAGTTACAGCACATGTATTCTAGTTTCAGTTAGGCCTCAACGATACCATAGAAATGGAAGCCAGGAACGGACCATCACAACAGAGGCCAGCACCTGAGCAGAAGTGCCCTCTCACAGGAGGTTGGTTCAAATAATTTCTTCCCTGTAATTTCAGTTGAACATGTTGACCACCATATGTAATTAACTCAGTGCTGAAGACCTTATAGTACCTCTTCTCCTGTAAATATGCCATGGCACAAAATCATTAGTGCTACAGTACCCACGTCCCCACTTTAAAAATACGTACATTAAAACTAATCGTTGCACCCTTCTGAATTTGTATTTTGCAGAACAGGCACAGAGCACTGGAGGAAACAGGAAACATTGTGCTAACATGACTATAGTATTGATGAATAGAAACCATAACCCCCAGGCTAAGCTGCCAAATAAGTAGTGAATTAATTTCTGTAAAGTACTCCAATATTACAAAGGTGTGTTGAAAGGTGTCTGCTCATGTTTCAAATTAAACGCACTGCTGGTCAGCATTAGCACCTCAGCTTTGAACAGCAGCCATTTGCCTATAACACTTCAGGGGCTGGGAAAAACGGATTTGCCGTTCACACTGGAATAATTAGAACATGTCAGGAAGAATTAATTTCCTCATTTTTCAAAAGGATACACAGAAATTACCATGTTATTATATGACAGGGTCCCTTGGAGAATTGTATTAAATTTAATTTCTAGCGCAGCCCACACAACAAATTAAAGTCATAAATAAGATGGAAAGAAGCGGGACGCAGAGCATATGTTTATGGCAATGAGTGAAGCCAAGGGACCAGAAACAACTATCTTCATTTCATTTTATTTAAATCAGCCAGACACTGTGTATCTGAATGACAGCACTTGTTAATGGTGCTGAGATTATAGGCTCCTCAATTTTAGGAAACAGAAGCAGTCACTCAGTATTTGAAATGGTATGTTTTTCATACAATATAGATACTAGTTTATATTCACTGCCATTCAAGCTAGCTTCTCATGGCCCTGCAACAATGTGCAACTTCATAACAAGAGATGCACTTTTATTTTTAATTGTTTTGACTTAGTAACAATAAGAGTTGACACAGGAAAATTTAACAGAAATATAAAAGCAGAAAAAAGCATCCAATAATTGAGAAAACTAAATCTTTGGGTCGGCAGAATATTCCAAGAGTGGGAAAGCCGATGAGCATAGCCAGTTTCCACCACGATTTCATCTGACACAGTATTTAACTGCCAGGATCTAAAATCATTTTCTAGTTAGAAGCAATCCCAAATGTTTTGACAGTGCAACAAGTTGATGCAATATTACTGCTTGCTAATACTGCAGCCACCTGAACTTCAGAGCAAGACATTCCTGTCCTAACATGCCTCAAACTCCTAGGTCTCTCCCCAGACCCAGGAAGCCACAAGAAGTCCTCCTGCCCCTTCAGTGTGGGCCTGGCGCTCACAGAAGGACCTGTAAAAGCACTCATTTTATACAATGCTGAAGTCAACCCAACTGCACTTTAATAACATTCATAAAAATTTAATAAAGGTTTATAAAATATTAACAGTAACTTATTTTAATACCTCTTTCTGTATTATTCTTTGTACATTTCAATTTTTAATTGTTGTGAAACTTATGCACGAAGATGTCAGAATCAGACAGAATTACACGGAACATTCCCTCCTGTCTCTATGCACCTCTAGTGAATGAGACTTGTTTTTCAAGCTTCTGTACACACAAAGGCACGGCAAAGTCAATGAAATACAGTATTTCACAACATTAAATTCTGGAATATAGGTTGGCATAATTACTACTCTTCTGTACTGTGAACTGCTTCCTACCATAGCATTCTATGAAATATCCTTCATTTTAGACATCAGAAGCTTTTGCAGAAGCTCAATATTATTTCCCTTAGCAGGAAACAGGAGTTACACAACAATCACCAGAAACGAAACGTGTGATAGCAGGTGATAAGGGAAGTTAACAGAAATATTCAAAATGACAGAAGTAATTGGCATGAAAAGGTAGACTAAAATTCATTTCTGGACAAGACATTAACTTTTTCTTTACGTAAAGTTTCTTTTTCATATATGCATTTGCTATACACAGGAGGAAAAAAAAAATACCATAGAAATCTTTCCAATGCATTAAGAGGCACACTATGAACTCCAATATCCAGCTTACAAGCATTTTATCATGCTTGCTAGTTCAAGACAATCTTAAAAAGAAAAGAGTTTGTACACTTTCAGAAATAGCTGTCATGGATCTGAGCACTCCCTTGGGTGCAACAAACTTTAAATAATTTGTGAATCAATTAACTGGCGACTCTCTACATAACACAGATTTCACACTCCCAGGTCATTGCATTATCAGCTTGATACGAATCATAACATTTTGGAGAAAAGTTCATAATTGAAATCATTAATTAATTTAACAGGAGCTTTTAGTTATGCATAGCATTACACAGCTGTAAAGGAGCAGAGATCAATTAGTTGTTTCTCTGACAATTTTCTCTGCTTCGTGAAAAACTTTTCAGTTTGTGAAGCATTTTACATTCATAGCCTTTTAAAGCTGTTTTAAACAAAAAATGCTCAAAATTACTTTATATGATTCTGATGCAAGGAGAAAAACATAGGTATTGTAGAATCAACTATGACTTTGCAGCACCAGATATGACGTAGTTAACCACGTTCCTTTAGACTTACCAGAAAATAAAAATAACAATATTTAAATGGGGATTAAATATGCTTTCCAGAAAAACAGGTATAACCAACACCAAAATGATTGACTTGTATTATTGAATTTCCTTACTTTTAACATAGCTAATAAGTGATGTGTAAGAAAGCTGGAGCACTTACATGAGAAATGCATCAGCATTGTAGGAGGAGAAGCATTTGCAAAGTGTACAGCAAAGAGGGAAATTTTTCGTTAGAACTGACATGCTCATAGCAGAACTGCTATCTCTCTATTGAATTCCTTTACAATTACGAGAGGCTAATACAAAATCATCAGAAAGGTTGAAACAATGGAAAACACATCTTGCAGTGAGGCAGCCAAGTGGCCTACTCTATCAAATGTGTTGAAGTAAAAGACTTTATATCAGAATCTAGCGGTATTTACATAGGAAAGGAAAATATGATAACAGGATTTTTCACCCACACAGAAATCCATGGCTGTAAACTTAAACTAATTCAAACTACAATTATGGCACACAGCTTAATAAGTGAGATAAATTAAACACTAAGACAAATTAACAAAAGGTTGTGGCATATCTGCTATCATTTTAAGTTTTCCAATCAGGCTACATCCCACAAAGATATATCCGGTAGTCTAGCCATAGCTAAGGGAATTTAGGAAGAGTTCTATGGCCTGCACTATGCCAGTCACTAAGTGCTAACTATGGTCCCTCTAGTTGTAAAGGTTATGAACCTATTAAAGCTGAAGTTTTTCAAACACTCTTGTGGACTTTCACCACTGGACTTTCATGCAAGCACTCAGACAAACACCACGGTTAATCTCTTGCCCATATTCACATAATCAAAGCTCCTTTGCTTAGTTTTTCCTGAAAGAAGGACATCTAAACCTCTGAAAGCTCACGGTTTATAATAAACAGAGACTGATTTAATATAGCAATTAGTCTGGATGAATTTGGGCCAAATGTACTGGCAGTCCATGAGGGTTAAAATATTTTCTGTCCTCTACCTTTAATCTGCGTTGTCCATTCAGAAAGTAAACTTAGCAGAGAGACCTTCTGCTCAAAGGAACCCTGCTTTCAGCTGAAGGCTCTACGTACTCTAACGCAAATAAAATAACGATAGGAACCCAATAATGCCGATTTCAGTAATCTCTCTCACCTTCGGGGAAACCACTTTGCAGCTTTTCATTCTTACGACATGAGGGTAGTCATTTGATGCACATTTACTGATAAGGAAACCCAGACATGGATGTGTTAAACAGCTCACTCAATGAATGCCATATGAATGGCAATACCAGGCAAATTTAGAAGTCCTACTACACCAGATTTAGCCCATGTTGCATTTGGATACTGCCATACAGATACTTTCAAACAGTAGAAACAGGATAGCTGATTTTAATCAGTATAGCAATTGAAATTTTTAAATTACAGAATAAGTAAGATTTTATTTATAGTAGGTGAAACCAATTTTCCAAAATGTTGTCTCACTCCCAATATGTTTGACAAATGCCACAAATTATGTTTTAGTATTTGGACTAATTAGTTTCTAATTCATGATCCTATAATAAAAAAAAAAAAAAAA
>VXAL01019936.1:0-22027 GCA_013399475.1 Chauna torquata
ATTCTGTGATTCTGTGACTAATCTGCATGAATCCTAATCAGATACGATGGGCATTTTTAAATTTCTTCTTTTTCTGGGTTTTTCTGAAGCTGATAGCAGCTGTTACTATAGTGAGTGGGATTTGAAGCGGTTAGCCAAGGCAACATGAGTTTTTATCAGTCATGCATACAATCCTTGAAATTAAAAAAAAAAAAAACAGTAAAGCGGAAGGGACAGGATGGAAAGAAGAGTAAAATGAGATACTTCTGCTTCTGTGCAAAGGCAGTGGTGTTTTCTCCAGCTTGTGATACTTTCAAATCAAGACTGGATACTCAAGTTAAAAAAATATATACTCTGATAAAAAGCAAGATTTTTTACATATGAAATGTAATTGATTATGTTTTATGGAAGTTAAAGATAGATAATAAATAATAGTGTCCTTTCTTCAATTAAACGCTTTGATTCAGTAGGTCTGCTATCCTACTGGTAGAAAGAATTAATCCCCCTTTATTCAAGGATGATTCTCTGTTGCTAGTGCTAGATGCTAGCGCATTACATGGTAATTGCATTTTAAATCCTAAGATTTGTTCCTAGTTACCTACTTTTCTGTATTATAGCTGAAGGAAAGAGTAAGTAACCAATACCCCAAACAGCCAGTTCATTAGAAATATTAGTCTTGGGAAAAAAAAATAATATAAAAATTATAGGATTGGGTTCATAAAATAAAAATATAACCGTTGACATTGAAATGTCCTTTTTAAGAAGGTTTTAGCATTGTAACAGGTTTGCTCTTCTTCAGGCTATCCTGCTTATGCACATACAGTAGTAAGTTCCAATGTTGGGGGAAAATGGAAAGTAAAATCTAACTCAAGGCCTAATCAGTGTCCCATTTTTCCCAGTTTTGCTGGATTACATTTTAAAGTGCTGGCATACAGAAATGCTACAGGTGACTTGCCCATGATAACACAGCAAGTACCAGAAAAATCATGTTAAGACTCTGTCTTCTAGTCTAACTGGAATTGCATTTAGAGATTTTTTTTCTCTTGGGGGGTGGGGGTGCAGCATTTGGCATATTTCTGTTCATCAGGCAGCTTACTTATCATTCAGCAATACATTCTTAGAAGTGTATTTGCTCTGCTGTGCAAGCATGGGTATGCATGACATAGCAAAAAAAAAAAAAAAAAANAAAAAAAAAAAAAAAAAAAAAGTTCTTTTAGTGGTTGGAAGTTATTTCCAGTTTGCAACCACTGGAAGGGTTGCCTGGAGAAAACTTTTCCCTTTGTTATTAGAGAATAATAGTTTGTGGATGCTGAAAAACAAACACAACTTGTGGTTTTCTTTCAAGTTACACTGCAGAGCTATCTGTAGCTTAGCATTTTAGCATCATGTTGTTTGGGAAAGGTCACGTTTTCACTTTCAAGACACCATTCATCTTCAGTTTCCTCTTCTAATCTGCAAATAGTTACCCAAGAGTTTCAGGCAGGAAGCCAAGTAATTGGTTACAAAAGCTGCTCCAAGTGGCATTTTGCTAATCATGGAGATTTGTATTGTGTTAAATAAATACAGGTAACCTTCATCCTTTGAATCTGTTGCCTTTACTGAAAGCTGAAAAATCAGCCACAGTATGTGCAGGGATATGGCAGTCACTGGCGTCTGCAGTTTCAAGCCATAAATTCCTATTTATGTGATAACAAGTTAAATATTCACCTAGAAATTGCTATCACTGTGTTGGTCTTTCTAAGCGGCTCAGACTGTCTTCAGTTACAGCAGTATGGACTATATTTCTTCAGCTAGGGACAAACAATGTAAATTTTACATCAAGCAGCATGTTGCTTTCAGTATCTTTACTAGTAAGATTACACACCATTGAAAACAAAATTCTCTCTGATGTAACGTTGCAGAGTTGATTATGATTAAATCAAGTATGCTGTTTGGCAATAAGGCTATTGGTTTTTTTTTTTCCCCAATATAAACTATCAAGTAGTACTGAAGAGCTCTGTGAGAGATTCAGTCAAACTTTGAACCCTGTAAACAAAAGGTTGACTGTACTACAGACTCTTTCCATGTAAGTGATCACAGCAGTCCTAAACTGGTCCTTGAGAGCTCAGTACCGAAACAAGCAGAGGTTTGTTTCATTCAGCGAACAATTACACATTCCAGGCTGATTTCTAGAATAATGAGGTAATGGGTCTGCCTGCTTTGCCCTGAAAGACACAAGCAAACTCTGCCACAAACCCGTGTCCCACTCAGTTTATCAATTTTGATTGAAACTACGCTTGGTCAAGACTGCAAACCCTACCCACCCATAAAAGAGATCCTTTTCTGTGCGGAAAAATAATGGTCATCATTCCTCATATTTGCTCTTTCAACTGCCTTTGAGGAGTGTCAAGGAGATGCTGATTTTCCAAAAATGGTGTTGTTCTACTGAACAAATCAATGTCTAGCAGAAAGTGTAAGAAGAAAACCTAGAGCAGACTGAGTGATAGATCTGAAGATGGATCTCAGCTTTGAACTTTTTTCACCCAGAACAGGAAGATTTAAGTGAGCTAAAATATCACGCATAGAAGCATCAATTTTGGTAACTACTTATTAAAGAAAAACAAAACAAAACAACAACTAAAATTGAAGTCTAATTTTGATGTTTTCTAAAATAAAATATTTGATATTTTTTATTTGTTATTTAAAATTACACTTCATTTTAAAATACTTTAATGTCATTAATAATAATAATAACAAACTCTCAAGAATAAAAAAGTACATTTTGAAACATTGGTTCTTTTATTTTTATTTTATTTTATTTTTTGGGGGGTGGTGGTGGGGTGTTTTTGTTTTTGTTTCTTTTAAACAGACACCTGTAAATCAGCATGTTATCCCTACCTCTAGGGCAAAGAATCCACTCCACAAATGACAGCTTCACAGGATCTCTGTGTGACACCTTGGTTAGCTGTGCAAGCCAGCTGTTTGAGAGACCTCTCAGGTACAAAACATCATAACAGTCAGTGTGTTGTAAAACTCCTTCTCTGTTACTGGAAAGAACTCTTTACCTTCCCAGGTAAAGTTTCTATCTTGGGGATAGAAATTCTTAATGGAATTTTAGGATTTTTGGCTGGAAGGAGTCTTTTATACGTTAGACCTTCTCAAAGAAGAGACACTAAGAAGCACCTGGAAATGTCCGGGTATAAACAGAGAGTCAAACTGAAAACAATTAAGTTAAAATATTCAGTGACAGTGGAGAGAAAGAGTGTCTTTGCTTGGGAAGGAAAAAAGGACTACATGCAGTAATAAAAAACATCATGTGATACAATCTTGTTGTGGTTTAGCCCCAGCAGGCAGCTAAATGACACAAAGCCACTCACTCACTCTCCCTAGTTGGGAAGGGGGAGAGAATCAGAAAGGTAAAAATGCCAGAACTCATAGGTTGAGATAAAGACAGTTGACTACGTAAAGCAAAAGCTGTGTGCGCAAGCAAGCAAAGCAGAACAAGGAATTCATTCGCTACTTCCCATGGGCAGGCAGGTGATCAAACACCTCCAGGAAAGCACGGCTCATCATGTGTAATGGTTTCTCGGGAAGACAAACGCCATCACTCCAAATGTCCCCCCCCTGCCTCCTTCTTTACCCCAGCTTTTATTGCTGAGCATGATGCCGTATGGTACAGAATATCTCTTTGGTCAGTCTGGGCCAGCTGTCCTGGACCTGTCCCCTCCCAGCTTCTTGTGCAGCCCCAGCCTCCTTGCTGACAGGGCAGCATGAGAAGCAAAAATTCCTTGTCTCTACGTAAACACTGCTCTGCAACAACCAAAAACATCACCACTATTTTCATCAAAAATCCAAAACACAGCATTGTGTGAACTTCTACAAAGAAAATTAACTTTGTCCCAGCCAAAAGCATGACAAATCTCGAGTGATTCTACCAATTCCAGGTGGAACAATTTGAGCCTAGGATGACTAGCCCTCTCCTGAGGAATCTCTGAGCCTAGGAACCTAAAAGAAGGGATGAGAATAAGATGGAAGGAGCAAAGTTTTCGTAGAAGAGATGCCTATAAAAATTATTCTTGGATTAAGTGATGATGAGCTGATTAAGCTGATTTTAGATCAAAAGAGAAACAAAGTCATGTTTTGGATTTTTAAGAGACAAAATAAAAAACTAAGGGATCGAGTCAAAAAAGTTTAGTACATTGAGAATATTAAGGATTTTAACAAAATAAAAAGCTCTATCTGAAATTGCATTGCAAGTAGGAGTGGAGACTAATAAGAAGGAATTACAGGGATGGGGAGAATTGCTCTCACTGCAGAATGGTAAAGTCACATTTAAGGAATGTATTTCTGATCATTCATATAAAAATAATTTAAAAGGAAACAATGACATGTGACAGTTACCAGGTGATTAATATAATGAAGTACCTAGTTTATGAAAGATTTTAAAATTTGAGTTCGTTTTGACTCATAAAACAACTAGGGTATACAATTGTTTGTTATAAAGACACCTGGATAATTAATGTGAATGAATGACTTTTTTTTTTTTTTTTTTTTCATTTCAAAGCTGATATTGATATAGGATCAAATTAGCATAAAATGCTAATGAAATAAATTTGAACAGAAATTTGAAAATTTCTAATCACCCACATTGTGATGTTTTAGGATAGCCTTCTAAAGAAAGCTGATGGTGATGAGGAACCTAAAGTGTTTCAAGAAAAAACTTGAAACCTCAGGTAAATAAAGGGTTGCAGAACTGACTAGTGTGATGTTATAACTAGAAATCAAAAGCAGTGCAGTAAGGATATTGGTACTCCTTTTTTATGACACTGAAGAACACCCTAAAAGAATCTTGGTCACCACTTGCTGAGGCTTGATTTTTCACTTTATTTGTTTTATGTTAAGCCAGTGCTTTGAAGTTTCTCCTAATCCTTACTGACCTAGGAAGAAATCTATATATTTATATATCATTTACTTCCTAAGTAATAGCTTCACTGCAGTCAGAAATGGAAGAATATTTTCCTTCCACCAGCCCTTTGGAGATAGACCTAAAACGGCTCTCTGACGTGAAGAATGTGCTGGTGTACCCAGAGGTAGTACAAAATCTGTCTGATGTCTGACTAGTGGAGCTTGATCAGGAACCTTCTCCCAAGTCACTCTGGCTTAAGTTAGTGAGGAGTGCATGCAGTCTTCTGTGGTGCAGGACAGAGTTCTTTCTTCAGGATCACTTGGGCATCTTCGTCTCTAAAACTACATGCTATTACCCTTGACAACAGCTTTTACTTTCCTTTAGATTTTGGGAATACTTATTACTACCATTTTCACCTGGTATCTCAGTTTCATAGCATGATAGGGAATATTTTGCAATTTGCAATGGGCAGTAAGAAGGGGGGGTAGATAGGCATTGATGCTCTTTAGACTTTAATATACTTAGGATTAAATTCTTCAGGCCTAATTGTAGGCACCTTTATGAGGTATCTGCTTTTGAGGGCTATTTGCTCCCACGGGCACTGAAGTGAGATGGACATTTCCAGGGGGAATTTTAATCCATTTCAGTTTGTATTTTTTCATTCTGAGTAAGCCTATTTCTCTCCTCGAACTATGAAAAACACAGAAACACAAGGCATAAAAAAAAAAAAAAAAAAAATCAGATAATTAGTAATGTTGTATCATGTACAAGGAAAGTGTACATGGAGAAATGAGAGCTAGTCTATTTGCCGCACGGTGCCTTACTCTTGGGAACTGAATAAAAACACCCACATGATCTGTTTCAGATTTATATTTACCTGTCCTATGTCTAGTGGAGGAGTAGCAATTTCAGTTCTTATAGAATGGTCAGTAAAGATATTCTGCCCATATTGCAAAAAGACCAAATATCCAAGTTGTTCATTTAAAAACTGTAAGAGAAGCAGTGAATTAAAGAATGAATGTAAATTCTAAATATTGTCTGAAATTACCAGAACAACTTAATTAAGTTTAAAGTGATGGTTTTAAAACTGCAAAACACATTCTCACAAGAAACTTATACATATCTTAGAAAAAAATACATATTTAAAATTAACTTTCATAATGAAGGATGTTAGTAAAATAATTCAGTTCTTATGATATTTAAATACTGGGCTACTACACATAAATTGCTCAGAATAAAATACAGATATCTGTTCAATATCATAATGTCTGAAACTGAGTCCTTGCCAAAGCATTCACTTAAAATAAAAGCATAGGTAAAGCCATTGACTTTACAGTTGACACAGGAGATGTGTCTGTATCCTGACACGAAGACATTATGGACTAGGTTTAAAAGTGTAGGCACATGCAGTTGTGTGGATACGTTTGAGCATACCTAATATAGCCACAAATATTTAAGATATGCAGGCAAATCACTTTTCTGAAAACATACATTGTTAGTTATCTACAAAAATGCTCAGTTACTCCCAGGGACCAAGGTTTAGCTTTAGCTAAGTTTTCACAACAGCTAGTTGAGAAGTCAGAGCAATATGTAAGACTCAGAAAGAAGAGGATGCTCCTGGAAAGTTGCATCCTCTTGCTAAGCCCTTGTAGTAATAAGAGTTGCTTGAATGGAGAGTTTTCTTTTTCCTTGTCTGTCTCAATTACCTATTTTTGCTTATGTGCTTGTTATTAAACTGTCTTTCACTGTGGAAGAGCTCTAGCTTTCTGTCTCTGAAGTAGCTATACATTGCTTAACATGTATTTAGCATGTATAAAGAAATTCATAAAGTATGTAGTATAACCCTCCTTGTCTGGCCCGCTTTCTTCAGGCACCCTTTACCGTACACAAAGAAACTATGCAAGCAAGATATACTCAGTTAAATGTATATAGCAGTTATTCATTGGCTAACACACACAATAGGAGGAGGGCTATGCTGCTCATATTGGCCATATATGTGCATTTGAAACCAAATTTCAGTACGTACATTTTAACTTTAAGACCCAATTCTATATGTTCATTGCAAACATGGAAACTAAAAACTTTATGCATTAGTTTTAAAGCAGTTTCATTTGCTAAAAATCACCTTTTAGTGCTGTCTCTATGCCACAAATAACTCTCTTTGAAACCCCTTTCTAGCAGCCCATATTTGCATGAACATGACAGTCTTCGTAGCTAACTGATCTCCGTCATTATTTTTCCCAGTAAAGAATGGCAAAGCATACAGTAATCCGATTGGTTGGCATGGATTTTGTTTGCTATAATAAAATACAACAAGGACTGTCAAGACTTATTGCTTCAAATGAAGAGCTGTGTACAGCATGGTTCCCCATAGCAGTCTGCATATGGAACCCTTTAAACATTCTTAAGAGACCCGTTGGGGCTTCTAATTATTGTGAAACATCTTCTGGCAGAACCATTCCTACCCTTCCAAGAATGCGTTGTAAAAATAATTAGATGATGAGATTTAGATCGAAACCGCTAACTAGTGATTTAAGAGTTTTGCTCATACTATATAGAAAGCTAAGGAAATGAAACACTGAAAATCTCTTCACATGAAAGGAAAACAATCCTTTGCGGTTCACATTTTGGGGGGGAAGACAGAGAATGAACTTTTATTTCTCCCCCTTCTTTCCCCCTCCCCAACTTTAATACTTTGTTTCCTGTGGTTACATGAGGGGGTGGAGATGTTTCTTCATTTTCTAAACATTAAACCACTTGAGAATCTCTCTCCATTTCTGGGGAGCCCTTCTATTGGAGAACAACTTGAGGAGCTTGCTTTAATCAAGCTTAAAAGCTACAAAGAATAGAATCACATTTTATGGCTTTAGAGGCTAAACCAACATGCAGTCAATTAGGTGACATCACTTCTACAAAAAAAGCAGAACATCTTTGTTTAATCAAAACAAACAAACAAGATTAGAAGTTTAAGTGCTGTGATTTAGGAAAGATTCACATTTTGAATTAAATCCTGGAGGAGTATGGACCTGGCAGCAATAAAAATTAATCACATGAAATCTGGATGGTCAGCTTAACAGTTGGGTTAGTTTAAATGTGAAGATGAGATTTTTTTTTGTTTTTGCCAAGGAAAATGAATTCATAGTATATGCAGGTGTTGTGGATTTATTTGGTCCTTTTCCTTGTTTGTTATTTTCTTAATTAAGTCTTCAAATTGAGCTTTTCAACACCTAGATCCATAAAATGAATTTAAACAGAGCTGAGGGACCTATTTACATACTGTATTTTCTATTAGCTATTTGCCACAATGCAGGAGGGGACACATCCTGCTAAGTGTTATAGAAAATGTAGTGCCTTCCCTAAAGAGATCACAATACTGACAAGTCAAAGAATAGCGTCACCAGGCTGCCATCATTCCTGTCATTTAAGTTCACAGTTTACACGCAATCACTGAGCCACTTCTCTGTGAGTATGCCTACCCAGGTTGCACCTCAAATGTATTATTTCACTATGTTGTTTCTAAAACACAACTTTTCCCCCCAACCCCCATGCCTACTACTCAAGAAAGCTCTCATTAGATCGTGTGTTGACTACTGCTGTGTACTTCCATGGCCTTCACAAATGCAGTCCTGCCACGTGGGCTATTCTCATAGGCCATCACTCTGACCACACTGCTCATTTCACGGCATCCCTCCTCCTCCTCTCTCACATCACCAGGACAACCACAGACCTTCACCAACAAGGCAGTTCCCAGCTGGTCTGCATGTATCTGACTCATGGGGGCTTCCAAACACCTTTGTTCTTTCTCTTATGCTACCTCTTACATTTTGAAGGAGATTCCCACAGGTGTAAAATTACCACATTTATTTATTTATTTATTTATTTAGCCCCTTCTTTAAGACACTTTTTTAGGATGGTGGATACAGAAAACACTGACACATTGTTGGCATGTTAAGATCATTGCTTATTGTGCTTAGAGATACTATGTCACTCATTTCTTTTATTCCTCAGCTGTCAGTGTCCATCCCTGTCCCTTAGCTGTAGATTGTCAACTTTCTCCGGCAGGAATTGTCCTCTGTTCTCTTTTACAGTACCTGGCACAGAGGGCTCTTGCTCCTAGATATATAGCAATACAAATAATCATAAATGAAAATAAATGAGTTGAGAAATTGCCTGCAGTCACACAGCAGGGCAGTGGCTGATGTAAGATTAGAAATTTTGGGACAGCTGGCTGGAAAACATGATCCTTAGTCATGTTTTTCTAATTGAAAAATCATATCTGGGATGAAAACTTCAGCTGTAGCTGTAAAACTCAGGGATCTATCTTGTGAGGACTAGTTTCTGTGATTTTGTGATAACTGTAATGCAGGCAAGTCCTACAGATCTGATTTTTGGCACATGGCAAAAGCTACACAGCAAAAATTGTTGTTGTCTTCCTTTTTCATTCTTTTTAATCTCAAAGCTTTGCCAGGGTCCCATCCCCTCATCTACCAGAGACAGAAAGTGTTGAGTCACAATTCTGACCCATGTGCAAACCAAGGTTGTTAGCTAAAGGAATCCCTTTTGACCTCCAGGTCACTCTCACATATCAATGGTTAACTGCTGGCAATAGCCAGGCATTTGGGGATTGCAGGATAATCACTTTTGTTTTTAATACTGGGAATTTTTCATCTAAACTCTTCTAGCTTGTTACTGCATGAGATTAAGCAAAAATAAGTCTGACAATGTTATGAGAAGTAGAGGACTCAACAACATACCTTACACCCAACAAACTGTACTATTCACTGATCAGACTGACTTTACTGCGCAAAGGCTGAAGTTTAGTCCAGAAGTTAGTTTGCAGTTTTGCCAGCAGCACTATTTATAGTTTCAAGCAATTTGAAATGCACAAGAGTTGGACAATGCTGCTGTGCATGTGTGCAGGTGGAGAACACATTTAAATACATCTACAGCCTGTACAGCCTCCATTCCACAGATTTTGTCAGAGTCAGTCCCTCTGAATAAATTTAACTAACACTTAAAGCCTCTTCATCCCCAGTAATCAGGAGAAAGTTAACTGCTTCATGGACTAGGGACAGTGCTTGGTAATAGTTTCCTGGCTGATGGAGTGACCTCATTCTCTTAGTTGATAAGAGCCACTAAACAGCTTTCATATGAAGACAGAAAAAGAGAGATATTAATTTGAAACATAATAAATTTCTAAATGAGCGAAAGCATTAGGTTTTATGACATCTTCCAACTAAAATCTGGAACACACTTCTGTACAATGATCTGTTTCATCAGCTTCATCAGACTGAGTACTAGACACATCTTAATCTAAAAAGAAAGAAAAGTGCACTTGCAGGTACTCAGTGACAGCAAGTGACAGCAAGAAGACGTTCATCTCATCTAACCCAAGTTGTATACAGCTGCAGCTGTCAGATAAGATGATTACTCCAGACTCCTTAACAATGAAGGAAGAAAAATAAGGACTTTTAAGGCATGATTCATGTGATCCATCTTAGATGGCTGCTTTAAGATGAGACGAATCACAGTGGGGAAGAAGCTATGTTTTTTATTTATTAGGAAGTGTAGGCAAGTAGCTCATGTAAAGGCTTCAACGTTTTATTAGAATAACTTTTTTCTCTGGACACATCAGACAGATGATTGTTAGGGAACAGACTCACTTCAAAGATCAGTTTGTCCAGATGAGGTTTTCAGATGAGGCTGCTCAGCTTTTAAAGTGCATATATTTATTTATCTTTTACTAGGAAACTCCTTCTATTGTTTTGCTAAACCTTTTTTGCACTACTCATTTTTCATGTCAAAATTTCAGAATTTAGCACCTGTAACATGCTTCAATTCTTGAATCATCCTTTTAGGAATTTAATAATTTCTAAACTGTAAGTTTTCAGTGAATGAAATCTTGCTCTTCTAATTTTGATAGTAAAACTAAGTACATCTACAATTTATGCACTGTCAATGTCCATAAGTCCTGCAAACCTCAGTAAATTTTTCAGAAACCCTGAGTTGAATTCCTAAGTTTGTATAGAAATATTTTGTACAGAGATGTTTGACAAAACAGTTGAAGACCAATTGCTCACATTCATCATCAAAAAGATAACAAAACGTGATGGAATTGAAACCCAGTTGAGAAAACTTATGTTAAATGTTATGAAACACTAGATAAATTCTAAGGGCAGCCAGGAAGTGGTGCACACTGCCAAGAGGGGTCATGGAATCACCATCACTTGAGTATTTAGGGCTGGGCCACCCATCTATTTGGGAATGGCTCAGGAGTAAAGCCATCAATCCTGCCGTGATTCAGGGAGGTGGACTTCATGACGCACTGGCAGTATCTTCCAGGCCAAATGAGCCGGTTATTCATGAGGCTAATAAAGAGTTAAAGGATAAACCTCCTGGAAAATAAAAGTAAATAAATAAAATAAAATAAAATAAAAATAAGTACTCAGAATGTTTGTTTTGTTTCTTTTCTTCACCTGATTTACTTTAAATACCAGACAAAAAAAGGAAAAAAAAAAATCAAAAGCATTGCATCTACTCTCCCTTAGTTTGAAATTATGTTTTCAAAGCATTAGATTTGAGAGACAGTTTAACTTAGATTCAGATCCAAGTTTTACCCATGTCTTTTCCCTATAGAGGGATAAATCTAATCTAGATAGCAACAACTAGTTCTGACCTATGCAATCATTTTTTTGTTGTTGTTTTTTCATAATTGTCAAATATTGGGAATATTATTTGCCTTCTTTTCCCCTATCCAAAAGCATAAATTTGTATTTTCCTGCTCGCATCAAAACTGTTCTCTGGCAAAGTTCTTCAACGAAATATAAAAATTAGATTCTTAAAGTGTTGAGTATCACTCAATTCACCAGCTCAGCGGTCAAGTTGGTGGTATAAAACATTCTCTGCTCTTTAAAGACTACAAAAGATAGATGTAAAGGAGAGATCTTTAATCCTTCTAAGACTCCAAAATCCTGTTCAATATTTACCTATGAGTGTCAGGGCTCAGAAGTGTTAATATACTAAGTGCAATTTTATTAGGCAAGCTGAATACTCCTTCTGCCTGTAAATTCTACTGCAACGAGATAAAAATTAATCCAATCAGAAAGTGAACTCCACTGTTCTGTGTTGCTTGAGTTTCACATAAAACAGATTCGTACTTTAGCAATCAAATATTATGCCAGTGTAATTCCAATTCTTGGGAATCTCCCTCTGGCAAAAGACGGAGATATTAGCTTGACTTTTGGGGAAAAAAAATATTTATGATATCTTTGACGACTATGTTACAAAATTCTAAATATGTAGGAAGTATATATCTTTATGCTTTCAGCCTCATTACATGGAGGTAAGATGATACCAGTGTCAGGGTAACATTCCTGTGCATTCTCAGAGTCCCTAAGAATAATTTTATTTCCTGGAAAATTTTATAGAGCTGATGTGGATAGTGCAGATCTAATGTATTGGTACTCAAAATTTTAAGCTGGTCTGTGACATTGTTCTAATAACTCTGTTCCAAAATATTCAAGCAGTCATTATTTCAATACAACTTTTTAGTGTTTAACTAAAGAATAGAATAAATAAAAGCTGCAGCTGTTGCATTTAAACCATTCTAAAACTTGCTTTCCAGTAAAAAAGTTATATGATTTTATAAACCTTTTTAACCTCGGCAGCAATATTTCAAACTAACAGTTTATTCAATTAAAAAGGAACATTTAAAAACAGACAATATTTTTTAAGTATCTTAGCAACAGGTGATTGAATCCTTGCCCAGAACTATGAGACAAGTTTTGCCAAATGGGCTGCATTCTAACGATATCTTTCATATATAGCAAATGGAATAAATCTAATATTGTTTTGGACAAGTTACATAAATTACATCATAATACAAAATTCTTTATATGTTTTCAACAACAATAGATGACAGACCCATGAAAGAAGTGAGAAAAGTACATGACTTTGTCCTCTTCAGCTGTGGTAGTTGAAAGCAGGTAGTGAGTTCAGATCCTTGGCCCCAAAATCTCTACTTGACTACTTCTACCCCCTTTCACACATACAGACAGCACACAAGCTCCAGCTCTGTCCCTAGGGTCATTTCATTGATTAAGAGAAAGTCTTCAAGGAAAATCCATGAAGTCTGTAGATAAGGTGCCTTGTACCCCTGTTGAAATGTCTTCTGAGGGGTGGTTGAACGACACGACACAGAACTTCTCAAAAACAGCATAGATCACACATAGTCCTTTGATTTCTAGATATCATCTCTGGAGATTGCTTAGTGACTCTGGAATATTACCCCATGTGGTGGTTTTACCCAGCTAAACAGCAGAACTCCACCACAACCGCTTGCTCACTCCCCCTCCTCAAAGGAAAAGGGGGAGAAAATAAGATGGACAAGGGCTCAAGGGTTGAGATAAGGATAATTTAATTGAAGGGAAAAGAAATAATACAAGCAAAGGCCGCGCAGAAGCAAAGAGAGGAAAAATTCTCTACTTCCCGTCAACGAGCGGTGTTCGGCCACATCCTGGGAAGCAGGGCCTCAATACGCCTAGCGGTTGTTCGAGAGGACAGGCGTCTTCATAACGAGAGCCCCCCCTTTCTCCTTCCCCTTTCCTGGCTTTTATTGCTGAGTGTGACATCATATGGTATGGAATATTCCTTTGGTCATTTCAGGTCAGCTGCCCTGGTGATGTCCCCTCCCAACTGCTGCCCACCCCAGCCCACTGGGTTTGGGGGGTTTGGAGGGTCTGGGTGCTGTGCCAGCACTGCTCAGCAATAGACACAACACTGGTGTGGTATCAGTGCTGTACTAGCTACTAGTGCAAAACACAGCACTGTATGGGCTGCTGTGGGGAAAGTTAACTTTATCCCGGCCAGACCCAGTACACCCCAAAACTTTGAGTGTCCAGCACGGGAACCATACAGGCATCATTGTCACAAACTCTTCGCCTAAATAAACCAAAGAAAACAAACAAAATACTGCCACAAGAGCTTGTTCCTTAGTTGAAGCTTGCTGCTACAAAGGTATCTGACACAAGAATGATCTGTTGCATGATACTAGTACAATACTGGTGAACGGAAACTCATTGTCTATGACCAGGACAGTGAGAGTGGGGTTGAGAAATACCTAGATACTATAGGCTCAATGGTTTCAGAATTATCACAATAACAATAAAACACCTCCTTTTGGTGTAAGAAGAGGAAAAGTTTTTTCCACAGTGGGCCAAGAGTACAAATGCATCTGTAGACAGAAGATATTTTTTCTCCCACCCAAACATTGTCCCCATATTGATCATAAGCCTTATTTCTATTTCCAGAAAGATCCCTTCATGCTTTCCTCCTTTGCCACATGGAATAGGGCATTCTTAGGGAAAGGCTAACAGTCTGAGCTGTGACCAGAAAGTCCTACCTGAGGGAAAAGTAAACTACCACAGACATGAAAATTTGATATGGCCTCTCTATAGCCATGCCCAATTAGCTGTCTCTTAGCAGCAGCATAACTTCTCACCAGAGACACCCTTCTCCCACTGAAATACTCTCCCACTGAAATCCTCTTCACAGAGGAAATAGAAGACATAGAATCATAGAATGGCTTGAGTTGGGAGGGACCTTAAAGATCACCTAGTTCCAAACCCCCTGCCATGGGCAGGGACACCTTCCACTAGACCAGGTTGCCCAGAGTCCCATCCAACCTGGCCTCGAACACTTCCAGAGATGAGGTATCCACCACTTCTCTGGGCAACCTGTTTCAGTGCCTCACCACCTTCAGACTAAAGAATTTCTTCCTAATATCTAATCTAAATCTACCCTCTATATACTTTAAAACTGTTACCTCTTGTCCTATCACTACACTCCCTGATAACGAGTCCCTTTCCAGCTTTCTCGTAGACTCCCTTCAGGTACTGGAAGGCCACTATAAGTTATCCCTGGAGCCTTCTTTTCTCCAGGCTGAACATCCCCAGCTCTCTCAACCTGTCTTCATAGGAGAGGTGCTCCAGCCCTCTGTTCATCCTAGTATCCTAGTGGCCATAATAGTAATATATAGTTGCAATTTATAATTGTATAAATAGTAATATATAAAAGTTGTTAGCCCATCTAGGGTACTTTGTTCAAGCTAAAATGATGACAATGTGCAACTGTCTTTCCTAACTCATTTTTTCTTCCATCCAATATGTTTCATCTATCCACCATTATCAGAGTCCTGAACACATCTAATACTCTTCTAGGATTATTTATGACTATGTCTATACTCTTCTTTGTTGTGAAACAAAACGTGTTCTCCATCCACAGATCATAAAAATGGGACTTCTTCACCCTCCAACTTCCAAGATTGCTCAGTGCTCCATTATCTGCCATGAGCAGGAATCAGCTACTAAAGATTGTGTCAGTTACTAAAGGTCGTGTACAAACAGCATTGAGATCAACTGAAAAAAAGAAATCAGCAAAAGATCTTCAATGATTTAATAATTTCTTTTTATTATGAGCAGTATGTTTTAAAAAAAAAGAATATTGAATGGGATGCAAAAAACCCACAGAGTTCTATTTATGGCTTTGCCTCTGTTTTGCAAAGGGATGTTGGTAAATCACTTCTTTTCTTTGTACCTGTTTCCCCTTTGTAAATGATATTTCTTTTCTTTGCATCAATCTTTCTGATCCCTATAAAATGTAAATATTATTATTCCACAATCCTTCAATAAGTAATTTGCTTTATAAAATTTCTGTAAAAAATAATTTGTGAAAAACTTCCAAGTATACTTGGTACTTCAAATTGGCCCTTTTTTTTTTTTTTTTTAAATTGAACAGAGTTCAGTTTTAAATTGGGAAGGAAAATTAAAGACACATATGCATTTATATGGGTCACAATTTCTCAGGAGGTTATAACATGAATGTATGCGTAATGTTACATATTTGCTATGTTGCTGAAAAATATATACATTCTAGTTAAGCAAGTGAATATTTGGAACAATAAGGTAATTCTATACACTTTAAAATAAAACAATGGTATATATTTTGTTACTGCCAGATTCCTGTCATACTTTAATTCAGCTTTTAGTCATATGATATCTCTACTGGGATATTTTCAGATTTTTAATGTTGAAAACAAGTTATAAACAATATTCATACCAGCTGTATCACCAGGAGGTAAATGAACCAAGTATTTCAGTGCAATAAAAAGAAACAAAATATTAGATATAGCTGAATTAACACTTCCCTTCTTTCCATATCTTCATCACAATTGAAAAAGAATTATTTCAGAGGTGAATAAAGAGATTTTCATACAAAGCTAGTCTGTTTGCAAAGAATGAAGTGTTTCCCACTTCACGTAAGTGAATAACATTGTGTCATGCTGAGTGATGAACTGTTCTCCTTTGCCACTGACAGTGTGATGTGCTATGCCTTTGAATGCACTGCGAGACGTGTTAATGTGTCAAGTCACGCTTCCTTGGAACACTTCACTGGGTTCATAAATACAAGCTCCTGCACATGCACAAGAGAGGAAATCTGAAGAGAATCTGTATCAGCAGAAGAGACCAAAACAGTTCTGAAGGTGACATTGAGGGCAAACAGGTCTGGAATGGAGAGCTGGAGAGAACAGAGAAACTAATTTTTTCGTTACAGAAGCTTGTTGCCTGAAGGACATCTACAGATGGTATGCATTCAGTAAAGCTACAGGGATTTCTGGTGGGTCAGTGATAAAGAACCTAAAACAGACCAAAGAAGCTGTAGGTCGGACTCTTTAAGGTCTGGGTTTGCTCAATCCAGAAAGTTAATGATGAGGAATTTTAATGGAGAAATGCTAGGAACATCTTCTCTTATCTTACTGAATGTCTACACCGTAAGAAGAAAATGGAGCTTACAGCAATTGCCAAGACGTTCTCTGAAGTAAAGGTTGAACCTAATCTAAGGATAGGTGTGGGAATAGATACAGAGGTTAATCATCACTCATTTATGCAAGTTCATTTGAAAACTTGGAAGACTTCAGGGAAGTGAAAAGTTCAGCTAAAAATTATCAGCCTGTGTTTATATTTAAAATGATCGGGATTTTGATGAGTAAAAACCTTTGATGTAACATTCTGCTTTATTTTTAACTGATTTACTAATTAAATAAAGAAACATGTCTGCTTGCTTAAGTTCAAAACTATTGCATCCTTGTACCAGCTGAAGAGGTTTCTTACAAGAGTTTTTCAGTTGTGCTCTTGTCCTGGATGACTTCAGTAGGTAATACACAGGTGCTTGTCCAAGAGCTGCTCCGTAAAGAGCTCATACATTTCTAGTTGGCTACAGCTCAAGAAATCCTCACTCAAGACAGGATTGTCAGAGAGAAATCAATATCCAGCTCAGATCAGAGGTGGATTTTTCACTAGCTGGAGGGCACGCTTTCAAAAACAGCACACATTTCTAACTTTCTTCTCTCCTTGCTGTGCCCCACCAAAGGAAGACCAAGACTGGGGCAACTGGGTCTTTACTTTTCCCAGGAAGTAAACTTTTTTATTTGTTGTTATTGTTCTGATTTGTTCTAATCTGCAAAGTGTAAAATACTGTATGCTTATATATATATGTAACTAAAATGTGCCAGGTTGTCACTGAGCAAAACTGATCTTGTCCTGTCTTACAATTTCCAATTTCCTGGAAAATGACAGGATTTTGATTAGAACTAGAGCTAGTCTTGTGACAAAAAAAAAAAAAAAATCAGGCCTGCTGATCTCGTTGGAGAAACCCTCCTCCATTTTGCTGTCTGTCGCAGTATCTTCTTCCTTTAGTCAAATGGTTTAAGGGTATTCAGCGAGCAAGACACATTATCTAAACAACATGACAGCACTTCCACAGAGAAGGGAGAGGAACATAGAGGATCAGTAGCTCTGAACAACTTAGTTACTCCTCGTTCCTCTTTTTTTTTTCTCTTGCTCTGTTCCTATCGCTTCTTGCAACATGCGATACAAAATGGATGGAAGGGATATCTATTGTGACTGCTTCTTTTTCACATCCTGACCTAATAACAGTGTTTACTTTAAAACACAAGTAGACAAGCCTATTTTGTTTTATCTTTTAGTTTTGTGCAGAATCATATTGATGGCCATCTAAATGCATTAAACCCTGTACTTTGAAGTCAACTCATACAAAATGAAGACACTTTTCCTTAGCAGCTTTTGTGAAAATATTTTTCAATCTACAGGTGGTAAAACAATAAGAATATTTAGAGTATTAACCAGTGGCTGTTGATATAAAATTAATTGTCCTAAATACTATAGTGATGTCATTGGAACAAGCTGGAAAACTCTGCAGACCCACAAAAGTATTCAATTAGTTGCTTTTTTTTTTTCCCTGTAATCTGACAGCAAGATAATATTTTAGATATCAGAAGTCTGTACTCATATGCCCATGTTTTAAAAATAATTTATTCTACTTTTTAATAAAGGAAAAATTAGAGATTCTTTCCGTTTCAGCTGTGGCAGTGGAATAGTCTGTTGGAAGTTCCATTCCATGAAGTGATATTTGTTTTCCAAAATGAAATGTCTGAATGTTTTGCCAATCACACAGTCCAGTTGGCCAAACATTCTTGTTACTTTGTACAGGAGTATGGACACGTGTTCAGTGCTGGGCACTTTTGAGAATTCAACTTAGAAAATATCACTGACCAGCATGACAAACTTCACCATCTGGAATTTCCTAAAATAGCACTATTCATTCCTGATGTTATTCATATGTCAAGGAGGCTCTTGGTCTTAGCACACACATCTTAAAATTGAGGTGAATTTTCAGGAAATGTTCCCCTTCAGTTTCATTGCATGCAAATGTTTAAAGCTATCTCTTCCTGTATTTTCATACACATGAAATTAGTGCATTGGGAAAGCATTTTTGGAAAAGGCATCAAGATCACTTTTTTTCCAACATTATAATCTTCTGAGTATGCCAGGTAAATTAGATACAGAAGATGCATATAGAAGACACAACCTGTTCAGTTCCTCTTCAGCACAGCTAGGTGAAGAAGAGCTCTCTCCACAATTCTTTTCTCATTTCAGCAAACTCTCAATCCACAGATTGATTGATTGATTGATTGATTTCAATGAATACAATGAATTCTTATATATTTTATTCAAATTAGATGCAAAAAGACTTTTGAGGTGCCCAAAGTGAATGTAGGGAGCCAGAGGACTCAGTAAACATAACTTTGTAGCTTCATATTTCATTGTATTTGTCTAAGATAAGGCATTAGGGTGGATAAGGCATATCCATCCTGGGTGATTCTGAATACTCACAGCTTTAACTGATTCCAGATGGTTTTATGCGCTGTTCAGCTTCTCTTATATTCAGATCACTTTTAACTACCATCTTCAACCTCTGAAATCATACGGAAGAGCAAAGATGTCAGTCAGGGGAAGAGGCGAAGACTTGTTCTTTAAACAGAAAATTTTCTTATCCGTAAGGCACCTTTAATGGTTAGTACACAAGTATATATTGTCCCAAAATGTCTATTTTGTATGTTTTCTTAGTTTCATTATTTCTTTATTATATATTTTAAGCTGAAGCATATTTTAATTGCAGTAGTCCAGAGGATGTCTTTGGGAGCAGATTCCAGAGAGCTGACTGCAGAGACAGCAGGTCACAAGATGATAACACATGTTACCTGAGACATGTCAGCCTTAAAAGTTAACTGTGTTGCAGAAAGGAGCTTAACAGACCACTAACTTGCCATCTGTCACACAGCTGAAATGGCAGTGAGAAAGAGCTACTGGCAAGAAATAGCAGGAGCCCTGGCAGGGGGAATTTGAAGGGGCAGCAGCAGAGGGAGAGAACCCCAGAGGCAAGTGTGAAAGGCAGTGACAGTATTTTGCATGGAGCAACTCATGAAAAGAATGGAGAAGAGAGCAATGAAGCTTACCCAATAGTAAGCTGGAAAACCCAACACAAGATGCAGTGCCTGAGTGTGGAGGAACATACAATGATGTTGCTGTGCAAGATACTATGTCAAAAGATCCCTGAGCTAGCTCTGAGTGAACTGGAAGACTCAGACCCACGCACGAGAAGGCTATAGATATACAAAGCAGTGTGGTGTAGGCACTGGCTCAGTTCTTGAAGGTTGTGTAACTGTTGGCATAATGTTGCTGTCTGATTGTTTGGCTTGCCCTAGTGCCATACAAATGTGATCACTCGGCTTTCGGCTCCATGACTAGTTCATTCAGTAACTGTTCCAGTCCCACCATTTCACAATCAATTACTCAATGTAGGCAGATCCTAATAATGTTTTTTCTTAGTGCACATCTTACACATGTAAGACATTATTGTTTTGATGCTCTGGATTCAGAAGGAAAATTTGGCCAAATGTCATTATTAGTTGTAGGTAAATAGCTGTTTTTCAATAATTGGTCAAGAGTTTAAAATTATATTTGTATTTCATGCCACCATTGTTTGTATAATTTGTAACTTAAGTGTTGATTTTACTTTTTGTTCATCTAGATGACTATTGAACCTGAGCTCACTCTGAATACAGCAGATTGATGGATGAATTTACAAGTTTGAAGTCATGCATATTGTTTTATCTTTCTATTATCCCAATCAATCATTAAGTACTTAGTAGTCTCCAGGTATCATCATTAATGTATTATCATTAAATATGATCCCTTAATCAGAACTCTGTATTCAAACACACTGAGCATTTAATGCTGTGGGAGGCAGAAAATGACACTGGAATTAGGATCTAGAGTTTTTGATGCAGGGAAGTAAAAGTGATGTTTTGAAATTACCCATCACATCAGTGACAATAACAGAATTAAAGCTGAATAATTCCCAGTTGCAAGGCATACAGTCTAACCACTGTACAAGATGCTTTTGTGGCTTACAATACGAATATATTTTAATTAATTTTTCTGTTTTAAAATATACATGGAAATAATGATGAGAAAATTATTAAATGATACATAGTTCTTAAGATCATTTTGATGTACAGACAGCTAGTACATTAAATATGTGATGCAAACTAATGAAGTTTTAATTTGAAAGTAACTTTTTTACATAGTTGCTGATTTTAAAATGTTAGAAGCCAGATAATCACCCCTCCAACCTTATATAGTTGAGATATATTTGCAAAACACTTTAAAAATGAAGAACTGAATAAAATAGACAGCAGACCATAGCAATTTCTGAAAGTATTAGAAGCATCATACGTCAGTGATACCTACTTTGTTTCTCTCACTTTGGACCTCACAGACTGATAAGAAGGGAAAAGCGTTATAACCCAGAAGTAAAACTGTTGCACGATTATAACCCTGACAACCTCCTTCTAATGAGCTTCCCTGCAGACAGAGAGAAGAAACAGCTTTGATCTCTCAGAGTGAAGGAGCTGAATGAACCACTGTTTTAAGGAAAGGAATCTGATTAGGCCTACTCTCCTAGTAATCAAAGTCACAAGCTACCATTTGAGGTATTTGTGAAATTCAGATAAGATTAGTTGCTCCCTGGATAAGCCACTGCAGTCAGTAGGAGCTAATTTTGTCTGTGGTATGAGCACAGGAATTATTGCAACAGCAAATGAAGAATTGTCTGGATATTTCATAGGGTGAAGCACCTTCTATAAGAAAATGTAGATCAGTTTTAAAGGTTTGAAATCACTCTGATAATTAATAATTCTATCTCGTCAACATCATCATCATTACCACTATTTAAGAATGTGCTTTAAGCTGTATGAAATTTAAAGGAATGGTAATCCCACTTCTGAGTAATTTAAATATTAAAACAAAACAAAACAACAACAACAACAACAGGAGCATATTTATTTCCTATGACATCTTCCCTGAAGGTTGTTAAACTGCCTTAGCTACACTAGGGACGTATGTGACTTGAAAGTATCTCTTATATTTTGTATACATGGATATTAAACAGACATGTATATATATATATTTATATGGAATGAATAATCAAGAAGCTGACTGCTTACATCAGTTTCAACTACCTTATCATTTCTTTGCCCCAGTGGAAATGGGATGAATAGCATTGCCACAATTTTCAGGTTAGGACACAAAAATGGATATCTTGGTGCTTGGATCATTTATGAAANCTCTTACTGAGACAAAAGCTTTTCTGAACTGAACCAAAGTTCAGGATTGGGCAGAAGCATCTCCTTGCTACTGTAAAGACTGTGGCCAGCAAACAATAAACACAGATTTTTTTTTTTTT
>VXAL01019936.1:22167-46880 GCA_013399475.1 Chauna torquata
TTTCTGTTTTACAATTTTACTTGGGACACACTTTTATAATGATATTTTTTTTTTCTGATTGACAATTTTAATTAGTTTTAAATGAGAGCAGCATTAAAAATGAGAGCACAGTTTATATATTCAAAGTAAAAAAGATGAATTTCAATAAGGTGAAAGATACCCAAACTGTTAGTTTTAGATGGTTCTATTTTTTTTTATAATAAATAGCCTTTTACTAAGTAGCATTTTCTTTTATTATGCAAAAAATAAACAGATAAAATCTGTTCAGCAAAACTTCCCACTGCTAAACAAGGATGTTGTCCTGAACAGATTCTGACACTTAAGCGTTATACAAAAGACTCAGAACTGTATTTTTTTTTTAAGCTATTATCAAACACCTTCGTTAATTTCCATCAGATTTTGAGATAGATTAATTGGGGTTGGGGGAGAAGAGGGGGTGCTGTGGAGATCAGTGACTCATTTCAAGCTGTCACTGTTATTTGTGGTCAGCCAGAAGTAACTGATAACGTAGTATGATCTGCTAAGAGAAAAGGAGGGCAAGAAAGTGCTTATGTTTTGTTGTTCATTTAAAATGAATTACCCCCATCAAAATGCAGCCTTGAGAATTTAATTAAGCAGCTGCCTAAATACTGATATTTAAGGATGTCAGGCATCTCATGTCAGCCTACTAAACAAATGGTGCAATAAAGATGCAAACTGCTTTGTGTGATTGAAGACTGAGCTTTTCCACCACTTAGTCCTCAAACCATCTGGCTATATTTGGAGAATGTGGGATGGTAGCTACTATAACTCTTATCTAATGATAAGACTCTCACTGTCAAACGTGTACTAGAAAGCAAATATTAATCTCTTTTAGGCTAATAAAGTCATCTTATTTTGCTAGTGAAAGAATTTTTTTTGAAGATGATAAAATCCAGGACTAAATAATAATATTTTTCAGTGATCTGAAATTTCCAGATCTTTCATTTCCCATTCAGAAACAGTGTAATTACTTCAATAGGTAGGATTTATCCAGTTATACTTAGATGACAAGATAATTTGAGGTTTCTCAATTATTACACAACCAGCTCCAGGTTTAAAGAGTTTAAAGAGGGTCTGATTCTCAACACTTTCTGAAGAACTGGGGCTCCTTCCAAGTTTGTGGTTCCCCCCCACACTTTTTTTTTTCAGCTCAGATGCTTGAAATTAAAAGCCATTCATGAAAATATTGGCTCTAAGAACTCAACTTCACAGCCCTTCACAACTTTGCCCTTGCCAAAAATCTCACATCACTTCATTTCCTTATATTCTCACTCCACATTACCAGTCTGCATTGCTTCCACTTTCATTTCCAACTGTGTTGTCCACACTGGCTCTTCAAATTAGGATTTTTTTTCTAGCACTGCTCCTCAACTGACGCTATTTTTTCATTTACTTTCCTGTCAACAGCCCATTTTTTCTGAAGACCTCTTAGAAGAAAATTCACGTTCAAATCCATATTCTGTAGTAGCCTCATTTCTAATTTATACATAAAATAAAAAAAAGTGGGCAAAAAAACAAATGTGCTATTAACCCTAGTAGAGACACCTGGAAATTGGAAACGAGGAAGAAGAGCTATATTAATGCAGCCATGTTCTGTACAAATTATTCTCCCTGGATCACCCTGGGGCCACAGGCTAAAGTGTGGGTGCCACGAACCAAAATGATTTACCCAGTGTCTTGACTTAAGAGAGAATTTATGTTTAGACATACATGAATCTTCAAAAAACTTAGAAGAAAAATATTGGTTTTGTCTAACTTCATACATGCATATAAGCGAGTAACTCAATGTAATAGGAGCAGATCGGTATATTAAAACTGTGTCTGCTTGAACTGCACAAATTGTTATATGAGGTTGAGGATACTTCTTCAGACTAGCTTTGGTCTAGTCCTCTGGACTTACTTCTCCTTGACATATGCATTTCAGAGCTTTCTGGGAGAAGAGTTCAGTGAGGACTGCAGATGATGGGTTTACACATCTGTAAAGGTGGGCACCGAATACCAAATTTCTTCTTAAATTACAGAATAGTGTAAAAGCAAATTTAATAGCTTGAATTTTCTGTTGAATGTGATTTGTCTTTGATGCCACTGTAGTCTTATTTTATTCCTCTTCTTCAATTCATGCTTTTCTAAAAATAGTTCATTACTTTCCAAAGGTCATTTTTCTTTCAAATTGTTTGCTGAAGTTTGAAAGAATCTGGGCTCTTCAAAAGAAGGGTGTGTTACTGATGTTGACGCTTCAGACAAAATCAGATAGGATTTGTCTGTTGATTGCAGGAGCTTAACTCTCACCAAATGTTTCTGCTGAGGGTTGTTTTTGTTTCTTTTTTTTTTTCTTTACTGGCAGTAAGAAAGAAAATGCTATTCATTGTATGTCTGCATTTGGCTCTGAAAAGGACTGCTCCCTGCCTCTAAAGGGGAGGATATTTCACCCTTTTTTCTATTGGCAAGTGAGAAGTGGTTGCTGGAATGGAAAGAGTTGAGGTTCAGAACCTCTGCTGTAAAGCACAGGGGGATACATCTCATTTTATTACTGGACACACTTACTTATGTGGTTATTTTTTGTAAGTCCAATAGATGCTGAACTCTTTTGTGTATATTCCTAGGGTCAGAGATTTAAGTGATGCTCCCATATTGCTGTGAAGTTCCCATCCAGGTGGATGTTGGATGCCTGCTAACTGGCCAGCAATTGCACTATATCAGACCTTATGTTTTCCCATATATATTACTTCCTGATTTACAATATTAAATGAGATTAAATATCAGATGAGCTCATTTTACAGGTGCGTGAATATAAAAACTGCACTCAGAGAATGCACACCGACTACAGGGTGCACTAGTTTATTTGGCAAAAGTGAGGGGAAGAAAACACAACCATTATCTAGAGTATACACTTGTATATTTCACAGCAATAGAAGTATAATATTAGCTGTGGAAACCAGGCTTCATAAAACTGAAAACATCACAAAACAAGTGAATATTGAGCAGTCTGGTCCCAAATCATCACCCTATGCACAAGTTCAGCATCAGTTCTTTCACGGATATTATTATTAGCAGCGCTCACAGTCCACAAACTACGTCTGTAAATATACTTTAAGTGCAAAGTGAAAACCTGCTTTTGTTATTGGCTCTCAAATGTCCCAAATGCAAAATCTTTGGAACATCTGTATCCAATATTGTCACACAAAAAGAACTGTTTTGAGAAGTGATTTGCCTGAATCTGTTATATAGTTTTGATAAATTCATATGAAAGGGCTCTGGCGATTTTGTTCAGGACAACTGACTTTCTTCTGGCTGTTATAATAACAGAAGATTTGTAACTCTTGGTTAGGAGACTTGAGAGGGATTCAGTTTTGAACAGCAGGAGAAATGTATAATTATTTTCAAGATGCACATAATTTATTACTATTTCTTAAGGAGTCTTGAGTTTTTGTTATGTGGCATATAGGCACCTTTCAAACTGGACAACTACATAGAACATATAGAAAAGTGCTTTTTGTTTTTTTTTTCGAGGGATTTAAAATTGGTCTTGTATTAGTAGGTTAAGCTGATTCACTTCTAGAAGACATGACAGCCTGAAGTAAAAAAAGAATTTGAGGGTGAAAGGGTTATCAACTGAAGAAAATTGTCCTGACATCAGTCTCCTGCAATCGTGGTCAGATGAATTATGTGATTTTAAATGAGATTTCTTTGGTAAATTTTCTGTGCTAAAAAAAAAAAATTAATATGAATGTTTCAAAAAATTTCCTGTCATGCATTTGTCCATTACATATGCAAAGAAAGAAAATTCTTTACTTTGAAAAAGAATGTTTTCATAAAAACCTTTAGCTTTTTCCTGAAAGGAAAGGCCTAGACTGTTTTTTTTCTGATTCTAACACATATATGCATGTGTGAGTGTATGTGTATTTACTTATATGTACACATACCCATATACATTTTCTGTGCATGCACATATCCACATATGCAGAAAATTAATAGTTAAGCCATTTGGCTAGAAGTCTTTCAGAGTCCAGGCACTCTAAGCAGAATCCATCAGTATTAGGTCAAATACTTTGACCTGCTCATTTTTAAACAGTAGTAGATCTCAGCTTTATTAGATGTGTTTTAGAAAGGCAATCTTGCTGTTGTTATGCAGCATGTATTTTTTTACATCTGTCAGCTTTAAATCAGGTTTCAGAAGATTTTCCTGCTGTTATGGATAAACGTTAAAAAGAATAATTAAGAAAATGAAACAAAACAAAAAAAATATCCTTTCTCTCTCGTCAGCATAGCTGTATCCAACCGGGAATTCCTTGCAGTTTTATAGACTTCCCACTTACCATAGGCAAAGCAGCTCTTTTGTGGCTTAATTTCTCGTGGCAAGAAGAGGGATTAAAATAGATAGAAGTATTAGTGGAATACCACGTCCATGAGTGAACCGTGAGCAGTAGGGATTGAATTGAGGCACTCAGCCAGTTAGGCTTTTCCCTCTCCACATTAGAAGACCCCAAGCTGCAGCCTAAGTGTGAGCAAGAACTCCATATGCCTCTCTGGAGTCATTTCAGGCCTCGCACTTCCCCATAGTATGCCTCGGATTTGCCTTTCAGTGTGTTATGAGGCCTCAGAGCATACAGGAAAGTTATGAAAAGGAAAGAGGGCTACAGGATCCCTGACTCCATGACCAGGACTAGATGGCTGCATCCACTGAATGCCCCTGCCAGTTAAAGGATAATGTCACCACTTGTAACTTGATGAGTCCTTAACAAAACTGAAATGAAAGTTTCATCCAGAGTATGTGTTTAGGTCAGATTTGTTTTCACAACCTGAGTAACTCCTGGCCTTTTCTCTAGCTCTGAGAAAAACAACACAGGTTGGCCTTATCCCTCCTACTGCAACCTCCTGCCCTCCAAAGCAGAGTGTGTGCTTTCAAGCTGCCCATAGGCAATGGTCCTTGCCTTGTGCCAGCTCCGAGGCTGTGACCAGGGCCCTGGGGCACAGCCCTGTGCCAGGGACCACACCAACAATGTCACAGGACAGGTGGCTGAGTTTCCTCAAAGTTTGTTTTGCTACTACACACGTAGGGCTTAGCTCCCCAGCCATCCCTTCAGGTCATGCTGGTTATGCTCAGGGATGTTACTTACCTTGGTTTCTACCTGGGTAAGATAACAATAATTACTACCGAAGAACTGTTTGAGTACAACTTATAACAGTACTTGAGAGTTGTTAAAATAAAGAGGAGGAACAATAAACTTGGACTAAATCAGATGTGAAACTTAAGATTATTTGCCTTTGTGAACAAGGCTAAGCCAGTTTGAAGAACCTTTCCTCAGCCCACAGGAAAAGAGGTGGGAATTAAACAAGAAAATATGCAAATATGAGCCATGAGTGACATACACATATGAGCATATGAAAATCTGAGGTGTTTGAAGCTTCTCTGAACCAAGACGGTCATATTCCTGACCTAATCATACTAGGCAGCTGAAGTTTGAAGCTCCATATCCGAGTTTCCCTGGTTTTGGATAGATGGTATAACTACAATTACAAAGCAGATTGCCTGTGGCTGTGGAGTAGCTCTGTAGAAAGTCCATGAGGGTCCAGTCAGGGGGAGCCACAGGAGCCAGCAGTGTGTCCTTGCAGTTGCCAGGGCCACCACCACCCTGGGCTGTATGAACAGGGGCACAGCAGCTAGGAGCTCCAGGGTAATCAACATCTCTGGAGCACTTGACTTGTAAGGAGAGGTGATGGGAGCTGGGCCTGCTCAACCTAGGAAAGAGTTGGCTTTCGGGGACACAATAGCAACCCACACTTGCCTCTGAGGAGGGCAGTAAAAAGGTGCTTAATGCAGTGCTTGGTGACAGATGAGAGATAAGATGCACCAGTTGAAACAAAAGAGGCTCGGTAGGATATACTTAGAAACGTTTTCTCCATTAGGACAGTCAAACAGAGGAGCAGACTTCCCAAAGTTGTGCAGGCTCCATCCTTGCAGGTTTTCAAGACCCAGCTGGAAAAAGCAATGGACAACTTGGTCTGACCTTGTAGCAGACCCTCCTCTGAGCCTCCCAAGGTGCCTTCCAACATGAATTATTCTGCGATCCTATAATCCTACAAGTGCAAACTGAATTATTGGTAATCACAGGTCTCTGTGTTTATTTACAGTAAAGATGCCAACCTTCTTTAATTGATCATAAGAAACATAGTTTTACTAAGGACACATACTGTGGTTTTTTACTATACAATTTTTTGTCTTGCAATAGAAGGCCTATGCTATAAATTCAGCCTCAATTTAGAGCTACATTTTATGTTCAAACCAGAAAAAATGTCAGAAAGAAATAAAGACAAACCAGATCCTCAACAGTTGCCTAACTCTAAGTTTAATTCTATTGCACAGAAGCCAACCAAACCAGCAACAGGGTAGTGCCAGAGATCATCAGAATAGTCTGCCAAAGAAAAGCTTTAGGCCTAGCTGCTGCTACTGGAAAACCCCAGACAAATGTCTGGCAAAGAACTGGCCCCAGACTTACACATTGTTTTTTTGGAGAAGGGAATGATGACACAGTTTCCTGCACAATATTTATACCCTTGTGCCCTGAAGCCTTGGCTTCCCATTACAGTGGACATAAGAAGAAAACCAACTGCAGAAAAGTAATTTTTGTTGCCTAAGGTGTCAACATGACTATTTGTACGTCTTTTTTTTTTTTTTTTTTCCTTCTCTATTTCACATTGAACTCTTAGACTCCCATAATGGTTTTACAGCAATGGGACGGTACCATCATCACACAAAGTTCGCCATCGCAGAAGGCAAAGCAGGCAGCGGTTAATGGGGAAATAAAGGGCTCAGAAAAAGCGATGTGAGGTGCTGTAGTTGGACAAAGACAGCACCAGGAATGAAGCCCAGGACTCCAGACTCCCTCCTATATGGGCTGCGCCCTTCCTACTCAGTTTGTTCCCATGCAGACTGGTTGTTTAATATAACAATTAAACAATATAAGACTGCTTATATTGCTGCAAAATTACAGCAAAAGTCAGTCCTTTATGTGCACTAGCACATGTAAGTTCCTAGCCTTACATATGTCCTTTGGGAGAAAGATATATCTATCTCGAACAATTTCTATCAGACCCATAATTCCAATGTCATTCCATATACACACTTTTTACAAGGTCACCAAAGATTATTTCTCCCAGGGCATTGCTTCACTTTTTTGTTGATCATTATAACCATTCCTGGACTGTGGTTTTTTTTGGGGGTGTGTGTTCTTTGTGAAGTAGATTTAGATTAACACAAGCAAACTGAGAGATTTAGCATTACAAAAATGAATTGGTAGATCTATCAGAGAAAGCACATGATTTATTATGATAAGCACATAGATAACTTTTTAAGAAAATGTTGTGTTCATGCTTATTGATGATGATTATGAACTTTATTGATGCCTCCTGGAATGGGCAACAAATCTTCCTTTGAAGGTAAAGCTACTTTAGTGAGCTGGTCTTCAGATCTTCTGGGTGGTGGAGCTACATTTGTATTTCTCATTTCTATTTCATAGACATGGTTACTGAGTTTAGGATCCTCCTTTGCTAACTATTGTGCATGGATATACTAAGAGATGGTTAAACTCAGAGAAAATTACAAACCAAATAGACAAGAAAGGCAAAAGGCTCAGAAAGTGAAAGCTGAAAAATAAAGTTTTTTTCACAAGTAGTCTATCAAACTGACAGCAGAGAGTGGCTATTTTTATGTTCTGGTACTTGATTAAACTGTACTGTCTAATGAAGAAGTGGAGATAATTTTGCATCTAGAAGAATAATTTATACAAGGTGAAGTAGATTCTGATCTGTTATATGGATGTAGTTAAGTAAATGGAAAAAATATATATAATTTACACTAGCATATGAGCATTCATCCTCAAGTTTGCAATAATAAAAGCATACTAAGCAATCAAAATGGACTCAGTGTGGTGGGACTAGACTTTTAGGAGCAAAAGTTGTCCCTTTCAAAAGTTTAACCATTTCTACTAAAGATCCATCAACATGACACATATTGGACATCTACTCCTTACTCCAATCTAATATAACCTGACATGCACACAAGTAGTGTGATGGCAGGATACCAACGTTTGGTACTTTTAAAAGACAGCTGTTTCACTCATCTATTATTTAAAGTACATGAAAATTGTTATTATGCTGTAAGCAAATGACAGCCGAAATGACAGAAGCCAAAAGAATGCTCTTGAACAAGGTGGAAATTTTAAGTTTTCTTAGGGTTTGCCATGAATTTTGTCCTAGTGCCAGAGTGGTTTCTCTGCAGACTTCTAGCAGAGTGAAACAGACCTGAAGGCTGTAGTGCAGAATTTCCTCTGTCTCTAGCAATTTATCAGTATGATACCAATCTCTGAAATATCTAGTTGTTGTTCTTCTCTGAAAATGCAATACAACTAAGATAAACAGTGTTGCTTTACAAAGAAAAGACAAAAGAGTAAACACAGGTTGTAAAATGGCAATCCCCTTTTTTATTTTTTTCATTCTGAAAAATTTGTTACAAGAGATGGAAGTTCAATGACAGAAGGAAATAGAGATGATGCCATTTCTCTGTCTTGGAAGAACTAAAGGTTGCAATTTTATTTGCTACAGAAAAAGATCTGCTGTTTCAAAAGTTCAATATAAATGAGATCATCGATAAAATAAAATCTCTCTCTGTGCAAAATGTCAGAAACTACTCTTCTAAATTTATTTTTTAAAATAGTTTTTGCTTAAATAAATAGACCCCAACTGAAGAGGTGTTATCCCTTTACTGATGGCTTGTGGGTTTAGGATACATAAGAATGAGCAATTTCACCAGGAATTAAAGACAAGAAGAAAAGAAAAAGATAACAACAAATGAAATATTTACCAGCTAAAACAACAGTAACATCAGAAACATATAAACACCTCTAAAAACCAAAATATTTACTGCAGGACAGCATTTTGCCTCTGCAACATGTGAGAGACCAGCATTAACTTCCCTCAGTAGAATACTTCCTTAATAGGCTTTTTTTAAAAACAGTGGGAGTGAAACAACTCCTTAAAATGATTTCATTTTTCTGGGTGAAAGCTGAAACTGCACTCCATTCCAAGGCATTAGAAAGTAGGTCTGAAAGCACAGTGGGCCTTTCTTGATTTAGTCTTCTTTAATTTTCTTCTCACCTCAGAAAGGAAATTTGGTTTTTCCGTATCCTGACTTTTTTTTTTCCCAGAGACAAAGCTGTGGGGGTGATCTCATCTTACCTTAGACATCTACAAGTTTGCTGTCTAAATCTAAGCTAAACATCTTTTGCTCATCATAGCCAAAAGAAATAGATATCCCTTAGAAGCACAATCATTTCAACCTCTGATAGGCATTGAATGTTCTGCCCAAACTGAGTTATCCAAGAAAAGCCTGTACATGTTTCAGCTGTTCCTTGACTCCATAGTAAATGGAGTGGGGGTGCTCACCTGTGTCCTTCCTTACTCTGGTTTCCATACTGAGCAAACTTGAGAGAAGCAAAACCACTCACCAGAGGTCAGTTTAGTTGCAATTAGAGATAACTGAGATGATTTGTTATCTTAAATGTTCGACATAATTAGTTGTCTCCAAAGAGACATTAGGGAGACTTTCAGACCTGAATGATTGAAGTTTTGTATGATGATGTCATCCAAGCTCACTCAAAATTAATTTCAGTGTGCCTATCATCTTACACTCTATGATTTGCTTGCATTATGCCAGATAATTTGTATAATTATACAAATGGAATGATAGAATCTTTGACATCAGTATTCATTCCTTACCATGTTGGAGATTTCTATCTACATATTTAATTTCTCCTTCATGTGTGAAATAAATAAGTTAGTTATTGCTAGGTAAAATCATTGGAAAAAGGTAGGTTGGAATTAGTTCATTGGAATTAAAATCTGCACTAATAAAGGTTCTACAATTAGTAATTAAAAACCCACGTGACTTTCCATTGTACTGCAGAAAATAATTATGATTTTAAATGCTATTTGTTGACTGTTTCTCTCATGAAAATTGGTTGGGGTTTCTACTCTGTGAAAACTGTTTAAAAAGAACTCCTACTTCACCTATTAACTGTTCTATTAACTGAGTCGATGTGATGTTTATTGACTAGTTTTCTTACAAAAATGTTGCTTTTAGATATCGAAGGCAGACTTTACTCACTTGAATACGTTTTCTGTCTCTACTTAAACCTCTACTGCTATGCAAGATTTGGAATATGCTTACCATTTAGAATAAGTTTAGATTTTTTTCTTCCTGTCTATGAAACCTTATTCTCTTCATTTTTAAAAACAGGTAAAATTACAGGACAATTTTCCAGGATTAGCCTGCAACAAATTTCTGATTTTATTTATTTGTTTATTTATTTATTTTTGTAGGAGAAATATTATAAGTCCATATATTCAGAAAAGCAATGGAAGACTATATACATATATATATAGTTTGCTTATAAAAATCTCAAAATTAGTTTTCTGTGTATTAAGTTACAAATTCTAGTATGCTTAAGAAATCAGCGAGAATAAGATGGTCTGTTCATGTTTGGGGGTATTTTGTTGAACAACACCCAGAAAAATGGATACAATCCAGCTCAGGAAAGATGCCTTTGAAACAAAATCTGTGGTGTAGAAATGAATAACTACTTAGAGCACACAGCTGCCAACTCTGGAATTTAACATTCCACATTTCCCTTAACCATAAAAAATGAAGAGGACCCATGTTCAAAGGCAAATGTAGTAAAACATTAAATTAATTTTATAGTATGCACATTACAGGTCAAGCATGTCTAAAAGTTCCCAAAGTAAACTGCAAAAATGTCACTGAAAAATATTTAAAATGTAATAACATAAGCAAAATACAATACTTACAAAACACATTTCTATTGTCTCTCTCTTCTGTCTCCTCATTGCGCTTTTAGTAATTGACGAGGTAGTTTGGGACACGTATCAAAATCTTCTCTTGCCTTATATGTGCTCAGTTCCAGTGATTTAACTCACACTGACTAAAATGGCACTTATATAAGGACTCATTCATTTTAGTGCCACTTTTTTCAGGACAACGTATTATTCAACAAGAACAATTCCCATTAAACCACAACATTATCATACTTTGCATTTCATGTCTTCTTCTTTCTTTTAAAAAGCAAAATATTTATTGCTATATTCATGTTATTTCCCAAATTCTAAGGGAAGAACTTCAGGTGGGATAGAAAAACAGAAGTCCCTTAACTCCAAGGGTCCAATGCTACAACATAGCAGCAAATACTGGTTTCAAGTTCACAAAAGAAAAAGTACATATGCTTTTTTAAGATACTAATGACTTGAACAGAAAAAATAATAATTTCCAGGTTGCTGTCATTCCTGAATAGCATTCCCACCCAGAAGAACTAGAAACATCCATTTCTGTTATGAGTGTCTTCAGCTGGCTTCCTTTCTTACTGTAATATTAAGAAAACAAAACTCCTATGTAAGAAGATGCCATCATTTATTTACAATGACAGAAGTTGTTAGAGGTACTAGAATATCAGATGTACCAGAAAGCCTGATAGAAGAAGTAATAGGTACCTGGTAAGTTAAGCATACAGATAGACTTGTTATTGCTTTTTTTTTTTTTCNCATTAGATTATTATCCACCATTTGTAATACTACCATTTGTGGTTTGCGTTACCTTTTCTTGGTGCAACAGTCATAAATCAGTCAAGAGGAAATTCTAAGCACCATTGACAATGAGGGAAGTGATAATGGATGGAAAGAAAAAGAAAGAGAATGAGAGCAAGAGGGTGGAACAAGTAAAGGAGGTTATGTGGTCAAGGGACTTGTCTACAGTGAGTCAGTATGTTTTAGAAGCACTCTCCTGGTTCTCACACCATTGTTCCATGCAAAGGACCTCGGTATCTCTCCTTCCTTCTTCATTACATTTCTTAGATGATACCACGCAGAGAGATCTCCTAAGTTATGGCTAGGTTAATGAATAAAAAAGCAGAGTCAGCTTTGTATATATATAATAGAAACCAAGAGATCTAAGTAGCTGTTAGGAACTTGCAGCCTGGTTGTATCATCATTTAGTAGGTGGGATTCGGATAGCAATCAGTTGAACATAGCAAGATTTCAGAAAGGCTCTGAATTTATGAGACTCCCCACTTATACGTAACTGAAAGATAGTGAAAGATAGCATGGATTCCAAGATCGGTGGTAGTAATCATCAAACCACTCAGTGGTTTTGGAACTTGTGAGTGACAGACATTTTCTTTGTTTAAACTAACATTTCATAGTAATTTATCATCTCAAAAAGACATTGCAGCATGAAGATTTTTTTATATAAATTTACATCTGTTTGCATTGATGGCTTTTGTCCTTCAGCCTTTGGTACAACAATATATAGGGTATGAATTCATACATCACAATTCATATTGACTTATATAAATATATATATTTTCAATTAGACATACCATCCAAATCTGGCATAAAGATCTGAAGACCGACAATGCAAAATTGTCAACCTTGAGCAAGTTATCACTCAGACAAAAGCACTGTGAATAAGCCATAACATAAAGTACATGCTCTGAAAAGCCTCTGAACAATACATTGCAATAACAGCATAAATGTCAGTAAATAAAGTAAATGTCAGTAAATAAAGTATGGAAACAAAATAAACTCTCATGCTTCAGGGCATAGATCAACAAAGGATTTACACTCAGACTGTAGAAGTTAAAAGGATTAAATTTTGTTATTTTGTGCATGTGCCTAGCACAATGGGATCACTGAGTTCCTGCAGAAGTACCAGCCCTAGCTGTGGCAATGAGCAACACAAAAACAAAGAACTGTGATAATTGCAACAATAGTTATTCTTAATGAGAGTGTGAAGAAACCGTTTCCTATGTGTGGGGAAGCTCATATGATAATTACTTGCACTGTCTTCTGAAGTATCAGTCATAAAGTGCTGTTAAAGTACCTCCAGCAGCATCCTCAAGTGTGATTTCCCAACTGTCCACAGAAGCTGTGTTTATGTTAGCAAGGTTTGATAGCAGCGTATCTGTTAACCAGTTAGGGCTGAGAATGAGACACATTATATGCATTTCAGGACCTTGTTTTTGAACTAGCTCTGGCTTGGTCCTGTTAACCTTAGCCTATTATCACTTGTAGCATGCTAGGTGCAATGCCAAAGAGCACTCATAGGTTTATTTTGATCCCCAAAATACTGTTTTCCTGTGATACAAGACCACGCCATGATGCAATCCAAAAAACAGTTAGAGGGGTTAACTGGATGATTCACTTCAAAAGCATGTTCCTGACCTGAAATAAATTGCTGTTGTAGACATGCTAGTCTTGGCCTCAGAGTGCACTCTGAAGTACCATTGAAGCGCTCCATCTGGAACGCCCAAAGGAAAACCCTAACAAACCCCAGGTGTCACAAAGCCTTTCAGTGCACCCTTTGAAGCCACCAGGAAAACTTACACCCCAGTGCCTCACCACATGGAGCAACCTGAAATGCAACACAGCTGTGAGCATGTTCCAGTGCCAGATGTCTCTTTGAAAGAGGTGTGGCGACAGCAGCACACTCTCTCTTTTTTAGTCTCTCCGTGTTATTATGCTAGCAAGAAAATGCCTCCTAAGAGGAAGCTTTTTTTTTGGACTGCAGAGAAATCCCATATTTAGCTCTCATTAGCAAGGACTAAATATCAAATCTGGCTAATTAGAAGATCTCTGTCCCTAACTGAAAAATGGAAAGAGGTCTGGGAAGACCATCATATCTTTCCTTTTCTTTCCATCAGTTCTCAGGCTTTATCAAACCTTATGTTGTCCTGCGTGGTGGTTTCTTTTCTGATATTGGAGGCTGAGTGCCAGGACCAAGTTTGCCAGAAAAACCAAATCTGTTCAGCAGCAAGACACACCAGAGTTCAGGATAACATCAATACAATTTGATGCCAACCTCGAACACGTGCATGTAACCTAAGCTACTGAGACTTTTGCCAGCTGATGTAAAATGCTACGTCCAATTTGTGCTCAGACATGCTAGGCTACCGAGGCCAGCCCAGACAGACATGCTATTTCTGAACATACAATACAGTCATTATGCAAGAAAACAAATGAAAAACACACATAATACCACTGTCAAAGACTGAGCCCATCAGTATCTGCCTGCATTTTTACTAGTATTTTTAGGCCTGAAATTCTGAGAAAGATTGAAAAGCTGTGGACAACTTGGGGTCATCCCACGAGCATCTGCTGTGATGAAGGAGAACCATCTCAAACAGAATATCTTATGCAAGCATGACTGTTTTTTAGCTGCTTGCATAGCATGTGACTCCTAAGCACCATTTCTCTCCAGTGATGGTTGCTTAACAGACCCTTTCAAGTCTCCACATATTGCCTGGCTTTTGTGTAATATTAAACTCAGTGTTGAAGCTGACTGCTTAATAAATTCCCCTTTTCTAAGGAGACAGAGACTCATGTGTCTAGCATCTTACATACCTTCTGGTCAGCTAATGATCACTGAGTCTTGGTAGTGCCCTTCCTCGGGATCTTATTATGAAGGTTTACACACCAGAGGAGAGAAAAATAATCGTGGTAACAGTAATGTAGTTTTGTTCTCTCTGGGGATAAAATATGTGGTTGACTACATGTCATCTGCTGACTTTGTGCCTGGGGAAAAAGGTTTTATATCCAGAATTTCCAAAAACTATCATACAACACAAATGTGTATGCATTAACAACACCAGCAACATAACAGCAACAGTTCCCAATAGTTTCCCATGTGTTCCTGGATCCTGTGAACTCTCTTAATGCTGGGCCAAGCCTATGAGTTCCTTCCAAAAAATAAAATATTAAAGCCCTCAGTGACTTGCCAGTGAGATGAAGGACGTTCTTAGAGCAGCGATGTATGTTGGCTTAGAAGTAAAGGTAAAAAGAGTCATAAAGGTAAAAAGAGTCATCTATCTTCAGAGGAACTAAGGTCCCTGGAATGTTAGGTAAGATCACCTTGTCCTACGATATCTGCCAGGTACACTCACAAAGCAATCTTTAGTGGATTCAGGCCGTGGTAGAACTTTTCTTTTCACTCTCCTTCTTTTTGTTGCTATGAAGTACAAGTTGCTAATTCTGTGGATTAGCTAGTCTCATGTTCAAGAAAAAGTGTTTCTTGAATGTCAGAAAACACTTCTTTATTGTGTGGGTGACTGAGCAATGGAACAGGTTGGCCAGAGAGCTTGTGGAATCTGCCTCCTTGGAGATATTCAAAAGCTGTCTCAGCATGGTCCTAGGCAACCAGCTCCAGGTGGCCTTGCTTGAGCAGAGGAGTTGAATCAGATGACCTCCAGAGGTCCCTTCCAAACTCAACCATTCTGTGGTTCTGTGATATTCAGATACATTGAGGAATTATGTGGTGCAGATGCAGCAGACAAACTGAGTTTCATTGGGCACTGGAAGGGTGGGCTATAAAGATTTGTAACCTCAGTGTTTGTCTGAGAGCCAATATCAGCATACTAAGGTAGTCCGTTGAGCACCAGTGTTCACCTGGACTCCATGTTAGGACACTATCGTGGTTTCTTTCTTCTGAAGTAACAGAGCAGCGTAGCTATGAACAGAAAGACGTTTGGTCTGTACCAACATTGTGGCTTCTAAGTGTATTATATTCAGTAGTCCTTATGATACAGTCTTTAAAAACACAAGAATTATTTCTAATTGCTATTTCTGGGAATAAATGGATTCTTTGGAAGTTTACCTGCATATGTAAATTAAACAGTATCAGGGTTATAAATTGTAGCATAGAATCCATAACCCATACTCTTCAGCAAAGGATAAAGCACAAGAAAACAGAATAGAAATAGAAAACTGAAAGAAAAACAGTTTTGCTGTGTGAGATTGTATTGTTACCAATTGCTCTGCAGATAATGACTTCAATAGACACGTGCTCTAACTTAAGTGCTTTGCTGAACTGGGGCCAGAGTGCTTTTAACTGCAAAAGTCACCCACAGTCCTCTGGGTCTTACTATAGTGGTCCATCACTATTGTCACATTTGCTCAGCCCTTCCAAGAACATTTCTTATGTGCACATCATGGAACAAAGAATTTATGAACTTTGAATGAGAACAAGAATAATAAAAAATATATATTTGAGCAGCTCAGTTGACAGATAATCAAAGCAAGGCTGGTTATTCTGGCTATCCTTGGATATGCTGTCTTAAATATTTGAAGAAAACATAATCTCCATCTCCTATTCAAGAAATCTTGGGTTTAAATTAAGCATGTGCTTAATTCTTCATCATGGAAAGTAATGTTTCTGAATCTTTTTCTGTATAGAGATATGTAATATTTCTATATTTGTTATATATGTACATACCCAAGTATACATATATATATGTGCACACACAAGATACGAGTATCAGCAGACAATTTTGAAACTAAAGGTTTTACACAAACATCAGTCCAACGCTTTGCTCACTAGTGTTTTCATACTGTGCTTTCAGAGCCTTTGATCTCAGGGACTTAGCTCTAAAATGAATACATAGCTAAGTGAGGAACAGTGAGCAGAAGCATGAGTTAAGCAAACAGGGGTGGACTCAAAAAGAGGTTGCTCAGGTTTGGGACATTTGTTTGCATGACTACTTGTAGACCAAGGTGAAAAGTGCAACTGGCTTCTTGGACTGAACTGAGTATGTAAACAAGCACGAAAGAGAGATTAGGTTTCATCATTGAGAAATATTTGTGCTCTTGAAATCAATGGGTGAATCATGACAACAACTAAAAGGCAAATATTGAGACAAAAGGTTCCAGTCTGTGGTTTATATTCAATCAGCTCTTAATATCAGGTAAACTTGTTACAGATACACAAATTACTCTTGTGCTAGGCTGCAATTTCACTAAAGTAGGAAGAAGTGTTGATGTGGATAGAATAAATATAAGCAGCAGACGCTCTTGTAACTGATCCCTCTTTAATCCTCCTCAATTGATGACAAATTGCCATTTACAGAATGCTTTGTGTGAATGTAAGCCCTTCAGATAACAGAAACCCACTGCGGTAGGGAGCTGCAGCAAAAAGCCACATTCCCACTAACTTACCAGCCTAAACAAACAAATAAATATAAAGCAAAACACTTTGCAAATGTCAGGAACCTTTTTATTTTTTCCTTAAGTATGGCTGCTGTGACCCATGTGAAACTAAAGTTTCTGTATGTCTTTCTTTAAACACAAGTTGCCACAATGTTAATATATATATTGGTCTAATTTAAGTACATGCAAGATTATGTTTACACAGGATTTCTCCTTATAAATTTCTGATTTTACTATGCATGCAAAGGCTCCCGAAAGTCAAGTAACACTATAAGTCAAGACAGGCCTGCAGTAGGAGCTCCCTGTCTGTACAGTGGTCCCATTACTCTTAGAAGTAATGAGTGTCTATCAAAGGACAGACGCAGGGTTACTGTTAAGGGTAGTGACTTTATTAACTAAAAAATTTTAAAATTTTTACCCCTATGTATAAAACTTACTTTAAATACACCACTGTGGCTAAAATGCTGTTGCTACAAGTCAGTGATCATACAAGGCTTTGAGCTTGCACTTGTCATACTTCAGATTCAGTTTGTATCAGGGTTCTTCTGTTTTGAGAGGCTGAAATGGCAAAATCAGTCCCTCAGAAACACTTCCTCAAAGCTCAGAGTTCCTTGTCTTCTAGAAATCACATTGAGCTCTTCCAGAAATATACTCCAAAGAACTGGAGAAATAGGCAGAGGAGGAACAAAAAGAGAGAGCAGAGAGTGTTTAATAAATTAAAGATAGCAAGTATGGCTGGCTTAAGTCTGAACTGTTACCTGAGTAATGTGATGTATGTGAGAAGACCCTTGCAGTTTATCACGGTAAGTAGAATATATAATGTACACAGATGCACTCATGGATTTCAGCACGGCCAGGACAACAGATGGTGTGTTCTTTGGGACAGGTTCCTGTAATATTAGTAGTGTATAAAGGTCCTATATCCCTTTTGCTTATAAAATAATATTGGTCTCTGCTTTGTACCAAAAAATTAAAAATTAAAAAAAAGTGGTCAAGGTGTTTCTTTTCCTTCTGCTCAAGGCTTACATTACATTTAACTTGATCAAAACCAGATTGTTGCCTGACCTGTACATACACAGGGGAGTAGGGAGGGTTAAAGCATATTTCTTATTGCTCCTTATTGGCCATTGATACCATGGACAGCATTAGAGAAAGGAATTCAGGTTTAACAAAGCTGCTTAGGAACAGTGATCAAGCAAACCTAGACTTTGCATATCACAGCTGCTGGTAGGACTTACACATTTCATATATGCTGGTAATGGGTTGGGCCCATCCTCTGGACATGACAACGAAAGTCTCTGTAGCTTGTGTCCACTTACATAAATTCTCTTTTTACTCAACATAGGAGACTGAGCCTAGAAAGACACTGTACTGGGAACAAGCTCCTAGCATGAACATGATAGTAGGCAAAGGCTATGAGCAAAATCTATGTTTTGGTTTTGTTTTATTTACTGGTATTTTTTGTAGCTGCAAGTCCCACATTCGACTTGTTCATTGTAGCCCTCACAGGATATCCATAGCTTGTGCATTTCCAAGCATGACATACAGTCGGCCAGCCCCTCAGGGGATGCTGTGTACCAAGCTGAGCTAGCTGACCAATCTTTCATCCAATAATTCAGCAGTAAATGAAGCACAGGGCCCTGGAGAACATAAGCTGCAGTTGTCCATACCTCCTGATGGGACCCTGTGGTCAAAACAGTCTAGTTCAGCACCACATTCCACAGTACAGATCTCCCCCTTCCCACTCATGTCATCCAATATCTTTGGTTCAGACAGCTAAATTTAGACAGCAACATGCAGGTGTCTAATGTAAACTTTGTTTCTAAACTGCCACTAACAGGCAATGGCTGTGTAGTCAATACACTCAATGGAGTCTAGAAAGTTTTCTCAGCTGACCAAATGTAGGTGGCTAATTCACAGCAAGAAGAAACTCTTCCTAAGCTAAATTTAGGTGTTCACATCCCTGGTTCTCAATGCCACTGCACATGTCTGGGGATATTCCTTTCGTGAGTGCAATGCCTGGCCGGGTCATCCAACCTGACAAATATGTGTTCCACTGCTTCATGACTCTCTGCTAGGGAGCACCCATGCAGCGGACATGGAGGAGCTGACAGGTTAATATGGGGTAAATCACTGCCACCTTGGAAAGGCAGAAGCCAAAAACCAGAGCTATTGCTTCCTCGTCTGCTCCTGGAGAAGAGAAACTGTGTACTGTCCTATACACGGATGTGGGGGCAAAAATATGAATGACCCTTTCGCTAAGTGATTTGGGAAACTCAATACAAATGTCTTCTTGGCAATTATTTCCCTAATTTTTCTTCAAACTTTCGGACTGATTGGAAACAGTAGATATGCTGTAAGTAAAAATGTATTTTCATGTCATCCAAAAGAAATAAACAGCTCCTGAATCCCTGGACAACTTCCAGATGTGCTTTTTGGGGGTGGGGTGGGGGGGGTGTTGTTTTTCACTTTTAGACTGAGGACTTAAAGTCAGGCTGATGAAAGACTATGCAGCACAACTATCTGAGAATTCAAAGACTACTTTGTTAAAAGGTTAATAAAAGAGAATATGCTCCTCCTCGTGTCTTATTAAAATCAAGATATCAAAGATTTTTTTTCTTCAGACATCTGAGTACAGTCTGTTCTTATCATTCTGGTTTCAACAGGAGAAGTTGAGGAGAGGATTAATGCTAACCCAAGGATAAGAGTCAAATGAGGAAGAAGCACAAAAAAGTTGTCGAGATGACCTATGATCTATGAACTTGACCTCATCTAGTCGACATAAAATATTTCTTTATATACCTATTTACAGTGGCACTTAGGCAACATATAAATATGAAATGAGCAAAATAACTTTCATAAAAAAAAAAAAACTTACAGTCTAAATCAATAAAATGAAGAAGGTAAGGGAAGATTGTTTCAGTATTTTCAGGCTGGATATTAGGAAAAGGTTCTCCACTGAGATGTTGGCTGGACACTGGAACAGGCTGCCCAGGGAAGTGGTCACGGCACCGAGCCTGCCAGAGTTCAAGAAGTGTTTGGACAACGCTCTCAGACATATGGTCTGATTTCTGGGTGGTCCTGTGTGGATCCAGGGGTTGGACTTGGTTCTTGTGGGTCCCTTCCAACTAAGTGTATTTTACAATTCTATGATCCTATGATTCTATATTGGATAAAACAGGAAGCACCAAGGATTTTATATTTTTTTCCAGTCACAAAGGAAATTATCTGCCATGTTTAGGAATTGATCCTGGGATTTCTGAGTACTGGGTCCATGTAAATAAATAATAATTATAAATAATAATTTTATTTCCATCCATATTTCCATCAGTAGACATAAAACTTTTTATGAATCAAATTTATTATCATTCCCTTTTCACAATAGATTAATAAGGTAGAGATGACCAGCTCTCAGGTCTAAAACCAAAAACAGCAATGGGACCAGAAACAAATTGCAGGATTCAGTTCAAGAACAGGGATCTTTATCTGACGACCGTGGGTGATTACCACCATTTGAAATGCCATACTATTGCTGTTGCAAGAATTGCCTTCCTTTTGAATTAATATGTATTCCTACTTACATATTTAAATGACTGCTTCCACTGCTGTTATTACTACTATTAACATTAACACTGTCTTATTCTAAGATAAAGTTCTATGAAAATTTTTATGAAGACATGAAAGACTTTTTTTTTTTTCCCCACAAGGATGTTGCCAAAAGAAACCCAAACCCCTTATCTAAGTTCCTAAGTTTGATGTTTTAATTATATTTTCTTCTTTGGTCTTCAAGTTTCCATGAAAAAAAAATGGATACAAAGGCTAATCTTTTCTTAGAACATTCAGGCTTTCAGGCAGATATATAGCAACTTCAAATCTATAATTTCTTTTTTTTTTTTTTTTCCTCAATTTAAAGATGTCATATTTCCATAAAATCCTCAAGTGTAAAGCAGAATAAGGCCTGAGGAGGTCTTTCATTACTTGTCAATGAAAATAAATGTGTATTGAAAACCTCAGCTGATGAAGATTTCACAAGCTGTTTTCGTATGTATAATATTTGACTTTTTATAACTGTAATAGATTGATTCATATCAGTTTGAAACATATTATAACCCTGAGATCATTTGCTGTAGATTTTTTTTTTCTAGGCAAAAAAATACTGTATTTGAACTGATTATTATTTCTACATAGATGTAGCGCCTTTTTTTAATAATTGAGATAATTTGCAATTAAAAAATAAAATAACACTTCCACCTTTCTCTAAACAATCTTTTAACAAATCTCTTTTCATTTGTCTCTTATATGTAAGAATGTCCTTGTCTTATCTTTTATGTTGTTTATTTACCCTTTTGTCTTAACTCTGACGAAAGACCCAGCCTTGTCAAGTAGAGCTTTACAACCCCTTTAAACCCAATTCAATGCTTTTAGGTTCTCATGGGCCAGCAGTGATCATTCCAATGGTGCAATGTTTGCATTATGAGTACTGTAGGTCAGTGCCTGCTTAAAAAAAAAAAAAAGAGAGAGAAAAAGAAAAAGAAGGAGAAAAAGAAAAAGAAAAAGAAGGAGAAAAAGAAAAAGAAAAAGAAAAAGAAAAAGAAAAAGAAAAAGAAAAAGAAAAAGAAAAAGAAAAAGAAAAAGAAAAAGAAAAAGAAAAAGAAAAAGAAAAAGAAAAAGAAAAAGAAAAAGAAATTTCCCACTGGAATCTTGAACAAATAATGATGAAAACATTTCATTTTTAAGACTTTTAAAGTCTTTTCTTTATCAAAACAAAATCTGGGGCATAATTTGACCTGACAGAGTCCCTCCAGTATGGAAATTACATACAATAACATGATTCAACATATTTAGAACTACGGTGTCACTCTTTTTTATATGTCCTTTGCCTTGGTATTAATGCTAAGAATTGCAAACAAAGCAGATATATTTCTAGTAAGCATGAGGAGTGTTATGTTAATGTATAATATTAATATACCACATAAAAGCAAATTTAGAAAGGATGAAAATAAAAATGTCCTTGCTGACTTAAAAAAATAGCTATATGTTTTCTCAAAATAGGTACTGCCAGGTTCACTTTGGATGCAGTTTCCTGTATAAAATATGTTCTGTTGACATAGCAACTGTACTTTATGATATGACTGAAATTATTTTTAAGAACCCATGAGAGACAAAATACTGAAGAGTCTCTTTGGAAACTGTATTTTAGAAAATAATTTCAAATCAGGACATCTTTTAAGATATTAACTTTTTTCCTGAACAAAAATGGACTGAAATATTATATTGCAATGTATTTTCTTGAATAGCCACTATAAAACAGAGTGATTTTTGTTGACATACTGATAGGGAATGACTGCTTTGGAATGTGTCATTTTCTGTCCCTTTGGATCAGGAATTTGGCTTGTCCAGTGTGCAGGCATCTCTCCCAATAGCAGAGTGGATAAGTCAGAAATCAGTTTTGCCATGAGCTCTCCCTTTATGAACAGTAGAAATGGACATTGGAGGGGGAGTTTTCCAAAACATGGACAAGTTACCTCAGCCAGTAGGCTGTGAGAGGAAATGTTATGAAAGAAAAGAGATAAATAGACAGATCTCAATCTCCAGGAATTTTGACAAGCTTGTTCTAAGTTTAGTATTTTCTGTTTGAATGACTAGATTCACAAAAGAAGTAGCAGGGATTCACAAAGATTTAATTAAGCTGAAAGGTTTAGTGTTTTACTAGAGCACTTATTAACTTTGGTTATTACAAACGTTGGTAAAACTTCAGTTTATTCCTCTTTTCCAATCTTCCCCCAGGGTGCTTTGACTCTGCACTGATTATATAGGCATTACAGACAGACTAATCTGCTAGGCCTTCCCTTCTTTGGGAATACATCCCTACCACTACCCATGTGCCATACTACCCATGGCATTTTGTAGCATGTGCAACCTTGAGCTGGGAAATTAAGGCTGTTCCATTTCTCAAGGAAATTCTCAAATGTATATTCGCTCAGCCAAAGAAAGAGACTATGTCCATACTAGTGAGCAAATCTGGCCAGAAACCCCGTTTTCGGTTTAAGGCATGGCATGTCGTGTCATGACTTGTGTCTACACAACTAAAATCTCTTACCTCAATAGAAGAATGGTTGGCTCCATTCTGTCTACTGCAAAATATTCCTGTACAGTACTGTGGCACTGACAGAGAAAGTCCTGGAAAATATGTAGACCAAAACCAGATTTAATCCTCCAGGGAACTATAGGACTAACTGGTAAAAAGGGGGAATAAAATTATTCTTATGTGCAGGAACACTTGAACTCTACATCTCCAAATGGTATAAGCATTAATTGTTTATTACAACTTAAACCCATCTTGGCATGCCATGTAAGTAACAGGATAACCAAGAAATGTAATGCTGGAAGCCTAGGTTCTTAGAAGCACGGTTAACACTTGGGATATACAGCACTTTAATGGCACTTTAGAGCTTTCATTAATTTTGTTATAAATCTCTAGCTGTTTTGATTATAGTAGAAGCATGTCCCAGTTATAACATATACAATGATATTAGCCTGATTTTACAGAGAGGGTGTAGCCGTATTTCTGTTGTGAGAATTCTCAATTCATTTAGAAAAGAATAAAAGTACATTTAATATATAAATGTCTTCTTATTATCTGCTTCTGGCAAACTGAACAGTTTATTCCAAAAAAATTTCTGGTTCTAGATAGACCTTCAATCATTCAAGTTTGGACTTAGATGGGATACAGAGCTTTCACATTCTTGAAAAGCTCTCATAAAGGAAGTCAAGATTCAAATGTTAACTAAATGCAGACAGTGTGTGTTGGTGTCTGGAGTAAAGGACCATCAAGCTGTTGCAGCAAATTTCTCTTCAAAATATGTCCCACTTTGGTTTGTTTTAATTTTCTTCCTTCTAGTGAAAGAAGGGGAAGTAGATGCCCTACTTTTAACTATATTAACAACTTTAAATGTTCCTTGTTGAAGAGTCAGATTGACTTAAATAAAACCAGGTCATTGGAGAAGGTATCATTCTTTATAATAGTGAGTACTTCAATCTGGTTGTTAGCTATGAATCTGAGAGGAATTCTATAGTTTGTTCCAGCCAAAATTGTAGACATTTAAGAACTGTTTTACAGAGCATTAAGAAAACCTAAAACACTTCAGGTACAAGTCTATGGGGCCTGATGACGTGTATCCGAGGGTTCTGAGGGAACTGGCCGATGTAGTTGCCAAGCCACTCTCCATCCTCTTTGAAAAGTCAGGGCAGTCAGGCGAAGACCCTGGTGACTGGAAAAAGGGAAATATCACTCCCATTTTCCAAAAGGGTAGAAAGGAAGACCAGGGAACTACAGACCTGTGAGCCTCACCTCTATACCTGGGAAGAGCTCGGAACAGATCCTCCTGGAAGCAATGTTAAGGCATGTGCAAGACAAGGAGGTGATCTGAGACAGCCACCAAAGGCAAATCATGCCTGACCAATCTGGTGGCCTTCTGTGATGGAGAGACTGCATCAGTCAACAAGGGAAGACCAACCAATGTCATCTAACTGGACTTACCATGTAAGGTCTTTAACATGGTCCCACATGACATCTTGATCTCTAAATTAGAGAGATGTGGCTTTGAAAGGTGGACTATTCGGTGGATAAGGAGTTGGCTGGATGGCCG
>VXAL01019936.1:49817-60809 GCA_013399475.1 Chauna torquata
TCTTAATCATTGTTTCTCATAAAGAATAAAAATAACTCCACTTCTGGCCATTATCGTTCCAGAAATAAAAACAAAAAAAAAACAAAAACAAAAAAAAAAAACCACTCAGAAACTTTTCAGGCCCAATCCTGTAGCTTTGAAGTCAATGGGAACAGAATCACGGTCTCAAAGCACAATGTTTTGCTTTGATGTTGTCTCACATTTGCTCACATTGTTGTTATTTTCTATCAGTAAGGACAATGTTCCATACTTTCTAAAAAGAGATTGCTTGTTTGTTTCTGGAGGCCCTTGGAGACTGGGGGAAGTGACTTCTGACCATATATCTGTTGAGAGACTGCTTCTAGTGAAATCTGTAGGAAAGTGTGGTATGACTTCTATAGCTTTCAAACACATTAGATCTAAACTCTTTTCTGTAGTTACTATGACTGTCTCCATACTAATTAAACGCACTCACAGCTGTTCTCTGGCACTGCAGCTAACCAGCATAGAAGGGCCTGAATCCATTTTACTGAATCTTTTTGTGATTGGACATGGAGCAGCCACATCCAAAGTGCCAATGATGATAAAAAGAATGTCTGGCCCCAACGTTCTCCAGAGCTGTTTTGGACAGCACTGAAGATGGCCTGGGTCAAAACCAGCCAGGTACCATCCTCACTAGTTTGCATTGTAGGCAACAAAGTGGCAGGGCATGTTCCCTTGTACTGTTTAATTTATTAGTGTGTATAACTTAAGGGTGCAATTCATCTACCTTAATTTAGACATCTGAAAGTTCAACATTTAAACCTCTGCTAGTTACCCTGGCTTCCTGTTATACTCAGTGGAAGCAAATCCAGGCCACAATTCATCTGACCTGTCTTGTGTACTTAGCTCAAATAAAATGGATGGTAATCTGGGAATGCCCTTTTTTTTTTTCTTCTGACTATAAAGTGAGTCTGAGGTCACCAGGTCACTTAGACTTCTAACTATTAGGCACCTGAGATAAGGTGAGACAGATACCAGTCTAATGCATACAAGTATATAAGCATATCTCCCAGGTTAAGATATACTTTTAAAGAACATGTCGATTAAATTACAGTTTTTACTCAAGAAAAACTGTGCAAATACTTACTAAGAAGTTTCGTTATCAGAAGACCCAAACTGTTCTCCACAGAATATAACAGTGTGGAAGGATGAAACGATTTTTTTTCTGGAGAAGTTGCCCAGAACTATTAAAAATATATACTTTCACATCTCCAATGAATATGATGGAATTTAACAGCAGCCATGCTGCCTTCATTCTTGTTCTAAGCGTGGAGTAATACCCATTTCATTATTATTATTATTATTTTTTCTCAAGTAGGAGCAAGGCTTGAGTGCCTGAGAGTATCTACCTGAACTTGTAGGATTTCATTTCTCATCTGTGTCTGGAGAAGTCTGGGCAGCTGCAGAGGAGGACAAGGTCAGGACTCTGCCCTCAAGCAGCATAATTGAGACAGTTGGCTTAAGTTTCATTAATAACCCCTCTTCCACTCTGACCTTCAGTCGTAATAAATACCTGGGAACCATAGTTGTTGATTACATTTGCAGTTGATGCCAAGTTATATCATTTCTATTACCATTAATGTAAAGAAAATATTTGTGTCTGAAAATAAGTCAAACTGCAGCCCATACCTTTTTTTTTTTAACCCTTAGTCCTTGTTACCTTCATTAGATATTTTTCTAATGATAATTAACTGAGAAAACATGACCTAAGTAAAGTTATCAAAGGAGAGCAATTATGGGAACATGTGCCATATTATTCCAATTAGGTAACTGCTGATGGTGGTTTCACTTGGTAACAGCAGAAAACTACTGTTCTGCTCACTATTCCCACTGTTACATTGATAAATGATTCCAAAGCTGCCTTTCATTCGACAGGTCTGTTTTTGGACAAGGGCCAGACAAAACAAAATCACAAGATTTATAAGTACTGAAGTGTGAGGGTAGAGAGGATCTGTAGGGCATGAGTCCCGCTCTGTCTTCTCAGAAAAAAAAAAGAAAAAAAAAGAAAAAAAAAAAAAAAAAACCTGAAGAAAAGTACTGCTAGTGGATCGAATCCTTAGAACTCCATTCAGTGCTTTACCAGCTGTCATTCTGGCAAGCTCTTGAAGCCATTAGTGTGGCTTCTGAAGAAATCTGAAGAAATATACATTTGAGGGTCAAATTGATTCATGCTCTTTATTGTGGAGGGAAACAATGTGTCTTCATCGTGGCAGGACCAGCCCTGGCAACACAGTATTTCTCCATATTAGCTTTCCTTAGGTATAAAAGGGCCTGTGAAAGCAAGTATCACGATGACCTACTTCAACTGGATCACCATGAAATGCACGTGACTGGCATTGTGCATCCCACTGACTTACAGAAAATAAACACTCTAAGCTAGTGCTTCTATATAGTTCCTCTTCCTCCTTCCTTATTAAGAAATGACACAAATGTTATCAAATACAACATGGAGGAAGATTTTTGCGTCACAGGCATTTACGGAATCTGTTCATTGAAATGAAATTGTAAGACTTCACCCTCCAAAATCTGGTGAAGGACCTTTCATCATCAGATACCACAGTCTCAGAAAAAGATGCGTTCAGTAGCAGAGTTCTTTAAAAAATAAAGTAGCTTCTTTGGAAGAATGTGGTCTCAAAGAGAAAATAACAAAGACAAAAGAACAGGATAGGAAGTTAGCACTATTGTAAGAGGTTAACAGATGTGATCTTACAATTAAAGATATTTACCAGAGAAATTTGAACCCCATTATTCTCTGGCTTATGCTACATAAGGAAGAACTGTTTTACATCATCAAAGACAAAAACCAGGTCTATAGGTAAGCTTTAAGAATAATAAACATCCTGAATTCAAGAATAAGTCTGTCAAATGAAGGGATATTGATTTTGGAACATGGAATATTATGTCAAACAACATTAGTTTAATTGATCTGAATTTAGTTTAAGTACTAAAAGCATTTATATACAAACAGCAAATGAAAATTAACTGCAGCTGAGTCCCTTGATTCTCAGATTATACAATATCCACAAGCAACTGAAAGTTCTTGTAGGAATCCCAGCAGCACAGTCTGGGTTCTATTCCCATAGTATGACTCAATAGAAAAGCAATATGCTTTCTTTCAGAAAATATGAATATTTAAAGCCATGTTTTGACTTTTAAAAATACACAAAACTTTTCCCTTCCCTAAAAGAATTTATACTAAAATGCAGAAAAGACTCTGGAGCTATGAGCCTTACTAACATGGCTGAGTTCAAATATTTCAGCTTCTGGAATGAGCCATCCAGCAAAAAATCATTCCTTCTGAAAAAAATCCAAATAGATTTGGTTGTTGTTGTTGTTCTTATTCTTCTTCCTTCTCCTCTCACTCAGCTACTTACATTACTTAATTGTCGTAGATACTTCAGAGTCCGCATTCATAGGAAATGATGCATGGAACCATGAGATAACAAATGTTAAAAAATGTTGCTGTTGTTATACATTAGTGAAAATGCCAAGTTCTTTCTATAATTTGTTTCAGTTTGTTCTGCATAAAGACCTGATTTTTTTCAAAGTTGGAAGTACTTTTGTACAACTTTCTTATGTTTTCTGGCATTATTCATTTTTTCTTCTTGCTAAATTAAGGAAATTTTAAAGAAGCCATGATATACAGTACAGACTGCACAATATATGCACATAGGTAAAGAAGTGCAATTGCCACGTAGCACTCTCACGTACCTAAACTAGTTATTGAAATAGGACTAATGATCTAAAATTTCTTGACCTCATGTTTGTGATCGTGTTCAATGCTTCAACCACTAAGCGTTCAACAAATCTGAAAGTTTTAAAATTCTACTTATGATCACATTAATAATTATATTAGTAGTATAATATATCAATTTAGTTGTATAATATAAAATATCAATATTCATAAAATATAATGATTATTTAGTTTTGAGTATAGAAAATAAACTTTCTTCCCTCATAAAGGTATCCAAGACTTTTCAGATTGACTGTGTCTGATTTAGGCACAGATGACTCATTTTGAATGTCTTCAGGATGAATTCTGTCTACATTGAATGACAGTTTATAGGGTAAATAACCAAAGCTGTTATCTGGATCATTAGTCAAATGATAAAATAACAAGTTTTTAGACTAATAACAGATCTTTCAGGTTTCTCCAAATATCTTTGTCTATATCCTTATCTTATATCAGTCATGTAATTTCTTTTTTTTTTCCTCCCTGCTTTGAAGTCAATACCAATGCCAAAGAAGTGTAGGCACAACAATCTTTTCCAGAGTAGTAATAAGAATTTGTAAAAATATTTTGCACTCATAATACTCAGTATCCATATATCACAGTGAAATTTTAGGTGAACATAAAAGGATTTCATTTTTTATACAGTGATGCCAGTGAACTAGTGACTTCTAGTTCAGATTATGTCAAAATAATCATAATTTGTGCACCTGCTGAAAAATTTACTGGGTAAATATCTGGGCATTCCATTTCCCAGCCTTTCTCAGGTTTTGTCTCAATAAGTCAATTGTTTGACTTGTTAAGGAGCAGTTCACTATTTTCTGTAATTTTTTACGACTGATCTGCTTCTTCTTGCTTGAAATGTGTTTCCTTACAAGTCTAGTGCCTTGGTTAAGACAGTGGTTGGGAGCTCATGACTTAGCCAAGGAATTTTGACATGCCATAGGGAACAAAACAGGCAAGATCCTGAGGCACAAAGAAACCCTGAAAAGCAAAGACATCACTGAGAAAGGTATATTAAACTCTTGCTGAACATTAGTACTAGCAGGCGTTGAGAGGGAAGAAGCTTGGCAAGTCTCATTTTGCCCATACAAGAGTTGTGGGATCTCTTACATGTGAGTTTTTCTTCTTAGCTATACAAAATATGCTCAGGAATTCATTCAAATTCATTCAAAAGGGACACAGGGGCACATGTAGGAACTACTTCTGCACTAAGCCTGTGATGAGTTTGTAACAGTTCCTATACCATATTAGAAGTCTAGCTAACAGGGGAAGGGTTACATCTGTGCACTATCTTAGGGTCAAATCTTTGATTTAATTCAACGGAGTACCAGTTTACATTTGTCATGGATCCACTCTCCAGTCTTTGCTGATTTATGAGAAAGCCAAGGTTATGTATAAAGACACTTGTGAAGAGGACAGTAGCTATTAGTAAAGGCAAAGTATCATATCATTTTCCTTTCTAATTTTCTATCAATTAGAACTATGTCGAAGTCTTTCTCATTGTAAACCCATGCAACCTATCTGCCATTGGCTTAGGAGAAGGTGAGTTTCTGCTTGCCTCTCTCAACAACTACTCCCTTAAAGACTGCCTTATATTTATGTCCAAAGCCAATTTATGCATCTTGTGCATAAGAAAATATTTCTGTAAAATCTCATAGAAAAGACATCCCAGTGATCTGATGTCATTTATTATTGCCGTGATGAAAACCGTCATTTAACAGCAGCTAGTCAAGTAGCAACTTGTTAATATTGATAGTCTGAAAATTATTCTTGCAGAAAATCTCGACTAAAATATGACATGCTCCTTACAATGCTGCTTTCCTCTCTTGCCTTTTTAGTCCTTCCATTTCTCTTTTCTCTATTTCTGACTGTTTTGAATTCCATTTTATTTTTGTGTTAATACAGATGCTATTAATTGTCATGTATATACAGCAACTAACACATTACAGTCAAAACTCTGCTGAAGCAATGGCACTTGCATCACTAAATTCCTGACATAGAAAGATGTCTGGCTGACTTAGGAATGCTAATTACCAGGCTACAGTTGTTCTAATGTGTCAGTATAGATCGAAGAGCAAAGAGCTCAGGTAGACCCTGAGATTATGTTTATAGTGACAAATTAAACACTGCTAGGACCCAGACCCAGGTGCCAGAAATAGATTTTCTTGATGGATAGGGCACACATTTTGGCAGTCTGCCTAACATTCTCCATAAAGAAATGCCCATCACAGTTTGGGAATCAAACCATTTGCAGTAGTCAGTTTTAGTATAACTGCTTTGTTTTGAATGGTAAGAGATTTTTACAGCGTGGATTGGCTAGACTGTGCAAGTTGGCTTACATGACAGAAAACAAAGCCTGGCACTATTAAATTACCAGTACAGACACAACTATCAGACACATAACTACAGTCCAGTGAATTTGTGTTACAGTTAATGCAGTGTCAGGGAACTGCAAAGCATGGTTGTACTAGTCTTGGTACAAATTCAAGAAGTCTGGTTTTCTCTCTGTCACCACATCATTGCCGTATGTGCAATGCAGGCATGATTCTAAATCTCCAGGTTAACGTTATCACAATGAAAATTAAGTTCTAGCTGATGTCATTTTTTTCTGCAATGTGTAGCGAACAAATGTGTCAAAAGTCAGGATAGCAACAAAGCATGAATTACCATGTGGGATGCATGCTCTTAGTTGTCTTTTTGCTAAGGAAAGTTTGGCATTGAGCATTTAAACACCATAAGCAAAGTGTTGCTTTATGGGGCTTCCTGCAGACAAGAACAGGAGAGGTATAGAAACTACTTGGCAAGAGAAATATCTTTCGGTCTCTGAAAAAATTGATTCCACAGAGGCTGGTTTATTTACATTCCTTTTCCCAGAACGAAAAAGAGTGCCAGATCCAGGCAGAGAATGCGACTCACATACTTCAAAAAGTGCCCAGAATACATTATGCCATGCTGCACAATCATGCAGAATCATCATGTGGAGCTACCTAACATATATGTCTACAGAAGACCTGCAAAATGGTTTAACCAGAGTAGCTGTAACCTTAAAGAAGTATTTTTTTAGCTTGAAGGTAATTGGATTAAGGAGGTATCTTCACAGAAAAATAAATAAATAAATAAATATTAAAATATATTTACAACCAACCTGTGAAACTCATCAGCCTCTTACTTTGTTTCTCTAATGCAGCATTCTTTTCCTGACTTTTAAATGTAAGATAGATAAATTTAGCTATTTATAAAGCTATATTGGAAGTTGGGAGAAACTTCATCAAACCTGGTAGGTGTAAGAACAGCCCTTTATTCAGAAGCATATCAATGGAGCCAAACAGCTGAAATAATAATAATCCAAATTTTAAGTACACACAAAGCCATACTGGAAGTAAAAGCACTCACTTTGGATTAATAGCATACATAAGGACAGAGGTTAGAACTGATTGCTGCTGTGCATGAAACAGAGACAGTATACAAAAAAAAAAAAAGCAAAAAAGCCAAAGAGGCTTTAGGCATAAAATCTTGAGACAAAAATTAAAAGTAGGTGACAATAACCAAAGCATCTCTAATATGTTTGCCTTTATGTATGCTTAAGATTAAAGCTGTCAAAAAAAATTTTTTTTTTTTTTTTTTAAATGACCTTATCAAATAAGAAAGGAGGCTAATTCTTCTAAGGATAGATAATTTAAATTCAAGCTTACTTCAGTACTCACATCCACAGATTTGTACTAATACCCCAGAGTCCTAGTAGGTTTTATTTCCCTTCTGCCTTGCCAAGGACATGAAGGAAACAGGATTTCCTCATAATAAGTAAAAACGACATCCTTTTTCTTGTACCAAAGTCCCACTTTTGTGTCAGAATGTGAAGTTTCACTTCATCCAGAGGATGGCAACAAAGCTGGGAAGGGCTGGAAGGCATGTCCTGTGAGGGGATGCTAAGGACACTTTTGGTTGCCTGGTTTGGAGAAAAGGAGGCGAAGAGGCGACCTCATTGCTCTCTAGAGCTTCCTGAGGATGGGAAGCAGAGAGGGAGGTGCCGGTCTCTTCTCCCTGGTAACTGATGACAGGACATGAGGGAATGGCACACAGCTGCTCCAGGGGAGGTTCAGGCTGGACATTACAAAAAATTTCTTTACTGTGGGAGTGGTCAAACACTGGAACAGACTTCCTAGGGAGGTGGTTGATGCCCCTTGCCTGTCAGTGTTCAAGAGGCATTTGGATAACGCCCTCAGTAACATGCTTTAACTTCTGGTTAGCCCTGAAGTGGTCAGGCAGTTTTATTAGAAAATCTTTTCAAGTCCCTTTCCACTGAACTATTCTAATTCTAAAATCTGACTTTATATTTGCATGTGTCTCCCTGATTCACATGTGTTTAGAGAAGAAAACGATTAGGAAGAATTTGGATAACAAGCATAAAGGAATGTTTCATTTTAATGATTTTTTGTTTCTAAATGAACATTATCTGATGTAATAAAAAAGTTGAAGGGAAATATCTCTATGTTATCAAAACACAATATTTCAACTGACTCAAACCATTTTTGTTATGGCTGCTTTCAAAGTGATTGAAATTAAAGCATGGTTTGGAATGGAAGAATCTGCAAAACTTAGACTTCCAAATTCTTGTTCTCCTCAGAGTGATAAATTATTCGTCTTCAATAAAAAGTGACTTACAGATATCTACATATCCATGTTCACAAGATACACAAATTGCATAACATTTTAATTTTCCACATCTCCTTTTTTTCCTTATGCAGTAACAATGAATCCATAGAATAATTGTTATAGGCCTTTCACTTCCTGAATCGTATCTAGGGACCTTAGTAGACACTTAAAATCAGATCTTTCTGTCTAGCGATATCCTTCTGCTTAATCTTCTAACAGTGTAGCCATGACCTTTATATTGCAACAGAATTGTCTTTGCTCTGAAGTACTCTGTTAGGTAGGATGTAAGAGATTTAAAAAACATACATGGTTATGGATAGTATGTAATCTTCAGTAGCAGCAAGAGACTTCAATCAACATCACCATACCATTGTGCTCTGAGATGCCAAACAAATGCATGGCCTGAACTGCTTACAGTGCCTCTGAGAAAATCATGCTGATCCCAACATCTGGAGATAGCCAAAGACCCAGATGAACTCACTTCTGTTAAAGTACTGCTCCTGTAAAAGCAAAATGCACCCCCTCACATACACACATACACACTCACATATAATAACATCTCAAATCGCATACAAAAAGATCTGATCTTTCCAACAAAGAAAGCCAGTGCAGTGCCTGGAGTTTCTCTTTTCTCCCAGGTCCTTTCCAATAATATTTGGCTCACATTCAGCATGTTACAGGGCTCCCAAGCCTCTTTCCCAGATATATCTGTCTTGTCTCTCTGGGTAAAAGAAACTTATTTCTGGCTCTCTGTCAAGCTCCCCACAACCTTATATTACCAAACAACAATGTTGAAGGCAGGAATGCATACTTTTGCTTTGATTTCCACTGAGAATCATAATTCTTCTCTGCTTCTCCCTCCCCTCCTCCCCTCCCTTTTAGGTGACAGATGGCCCTCTAGAAGTCACCCATCTCTTCATTTTGACCTTCTGTTCACCTCCTCCATTTTTTTTCCTCTGCCCTGGCCAATTCCAATTTGGGTAATTATTCTGTCTACAGTAAGTAAAATTCTCTCTTTTGTTTTAGTCAAAGATAATATCCTTCTCCTTCTGTTCTTAAATGTAATGTTATGCCTTGATAAATCATTACTGTGGTTTACCCCAGAAGGGAAAGAGTGAGTGATTGAGGACTGATATCTTTTTATAAAGTCATTCCAGTGTTTAGGGATCCTTTGGGATGAGTAGTATTATATTATTAGTCCTTAATGCCTAGATGATTTGTATTACAAGTATTATTCTTTCTATTATACAGCTTTTTTAAGAGTGCCAATTTATTAAAGTGAATTAACACTAAAAATATGCAAACCTTTGCCTGTGGAAAAATGAAAATAGCCATAGCTTTGGAAATGTTTTAGCAAACTGAAATTCTAGCTGTTCTAAATACAGCACTGAAGAGACACAAAATCCAAACTATGAAGTTTTCCTCTTTTTCTCCCTAAGTGTGCATGTAGATAGTGTGCATTCTATTCTTACTACAAAGAAAGAGTTACACAGACAAAAGAAGATGTAACAGCCCTTTTCTTTACATTTGATCTTCAGAAAAGACCAATACCTTTCTTCAAACTTGAGTCCATCTTAAATAGTATTATTGCTCTTATTATGCACATCAAGTCATCAAGTCATTCCTTGGGTTGAAACACTTTGTACATGAGGACAGCTGTTTGCTGTGAAGGATCCATTGTTATTTTTGAAACAGATGCTTTGATTTGTTGGAAGGAACTAAAATGTGCTGATTTTAGCCCCAATCCAGTATGACACACAAGCATGTGCTTAAATCTATCGTTACTCAGGAAAGCACTTATACATATGTTAAAAATTAAGAATGTGCTTAAGTGCTTTGCTTAATGGGGATGATCTTGAGCACGTATTAAAGTGCACTGTTGAATCTAGGCCAGAATGCCCAACCTTAGTTATTGTGGAGTTTGCTATCTTTTTACTACTTTGAGAAGTTCAAACAACATAGCAATGCTTTATTTCATGTCCTTTGCAAAGGAGGCAATTGCGCAGTTGACAAGAAGGAAGGGTTCATTGCATCTTGCAAGCCAAGTAGTGGGGAGGGTGGGAAAGCCTGCATAAAATTATCAGGCTCCTCTCAGTGGTAAGCATGTGAGATTTGATTCCATCTGTGGCTGCTCTTTAATAGCTATGAATTTGTTTCAGATCTCAGCTGGATGTTTAGACAGCAAGGGCTCCTACCTTTTGTCCTACTTTACAACCTGATGATGGACAAAATGACGTTTGTCACATAGGTTGTCATTAATGTGCCTGTCAAAATGCATTTCTCTTTGCAGAAGTTATATAGCGGAGAAAAAGATGTCACTCTTCTTTTTCACATGAAGATACCATACCACTTCAGTTTCCGTAATGATTTGATCAATCCCCCGGCCTGACGCTTTGACAATTTCATTCCTGGGAAGACTTGGATTCCTTATTATTCTTTTTTATATTTATTTATTCATTTATTTATTTATTGTGAGGTTTCTGCCACATTATTCCCTGTGAAACCCATTCACAGCCACTGAGATGGTTCTGGGAATACTTGGATATATGGTTTTCTTCTGCTTACTAGATTCTGTAGTTTGTTTT
>VXAL01019936.1:61600-97026 GCA_013399475.1 Chauna torquata
TCCCAGTCATTTCCAGTATGAGACTCTCATGTTATAAATTTTCAGATATTATAAATAAGAAAAGATGGACACTTTTTGCACTTTAGCAGTTCTTAAAAAATGAGAGAGGATTGACAAATTTTACTGAAATCCTCTTTAACATCTTTAACGTAGAGACCTGAACATTTGGACTATTCTGAAATGAATGACTAGACTAAAATTTTAGTGATTTCATTTCCTGGTTTTAGGAAAAGAAAGCACAAGAAAACAAAATAAGCAAACAAAAAAAATGACAAACTTCTCAAGGTATATTTGCCATCAGAACAATAGCAATGCAAATCCAATATGTGGAAGATCCTGCCCTAGCTGTATCTTCAGATCACATCTGCTTATTTCAACAAGATAAACTATTTTCTGTTGTCTGCAGCAGAAAGACAGTGAATCTATGGGGCAGCAAGATGGATTCCATTCTGTTTCATATATCATCAAACATGTCAGCTCTATTCTGATTGCTGAGCTATTCTATTAATTTTTATGATGAAGGGATGAGGAGAAAGAACAAAGCTTGTCTCTTATGTTTCAGCTTGAGTTTGCAATGTTGACTGTCAAAAATATCATCTTTTGAAGTCCTTACTGTCATCTATACATATTCACTCATAAAAGTATAATTGTCATTTAACTAATGGAAAACATACTCTGATAAATTTTCACATTACCTCAAGTTCAATGTATATTCTGGTCTGCTGTTTCTCCTAATATCCTCATCTTTACTCATATTTTGCTAGTAGTATTCATCCATTTTTTATTAATACAGCATGAAAATCAGGAAAAAAAAAAGTAAAAATAAAGATCAATTACACTTAATAGTTTGATGATGGAAACATACATTCAGAGCTCAAATTAACTACAAAGTCATGCTCAAAATATTTTAAAGCAATGGACCCACTAACAAAAAAAACCCTGCTTCTGTAATCACTAGAAAAAAAAACTAGCAGTGGTACTGTTTAAAAACATCAAAGAACCACTGTTGTCTTCTTCTCTACCTCTTTGAAGGAGGGGATTAGCTGAGAGGCAGTTCAAAGTGCAAGTCAGAGCTGTTTCTGGGAACTTCAGAATCTGGAGCAGGTGTTATTACCATATGTGCTAGTAGTACATCCAGTAGCAGAGCAAGTCATCCTGGCTTAAAGAAGAAGAAAACCTGACTCAGTATTCCCAGCAGATCTCCCAGACAATGAATCACAGGTTGAGGAATCGGAAGATATGGACAGGCAAGAATAGAAATACTTTATGAGGATTACCATGAGTATAGGAGAAGGAAACCATGCTTAAAACAATTCACAAAAGCAGGTTTAAAAGTCAGAAGTTTCTCATTTGTTAGGGGGAAAAAAAAAAAGATTCTTAACTAAATTTACACAGAAGATTTGTTTTCACCACATAATTATCTTAGGAGACTGACACCAGTACTGGAGCATATAAGTCATTCTCCAGCCATAAAGCTGTTAGAAAATGACAGTGTCCTCCCAAATGCTGTAGCTATCTACATGTTGCTACAGACACCAAAGGTCATACCCCTTGTAATTCTTCTTTCTGCAGTGAACTGGGCTATTATATGATGCTTTCTTGGTGAACAACTGGTGAATTTGTTTGTACCAAGCCAGTTTTGGGACTTACAGGAGGGTGTTGGAAGACATTCAGCCTTTACATACTTACCCTTTACCTTCGTTGAGAGTGAGTGATAGTTAGTTTTTTTCCACCTGGAAAAGAAATCCCAATATTAGCCTCAGTTCCAGCTAGTTAGCCTGAGTCTAAAGCACAACCCATTTCAAATGCAAAAGGCTATGGACAGAAGGGTGTTTGGGCCACAGCTAGCATGCAGTGTTATATGCAAATATCACTCAGATTTCATACAGAAGATGATTCTATTCAGTAGTATAAACCATGAATAACAGGTTTGGAATCTGACCTTTTCAAAAATATAAGCAAAGGAATTGTTCCACTTGTTCTGTTCTGTGCTGCTTCACAGATTAAAAGCAAAGTCAGTCCTAACTTATTGCCCTAATTAATACTGCAGTTAATGCTGTGATACATGGCCAAAGTATCCATCAAGCCAAAAAGGCAAGACAAACCTTCAGTCTGCACTTACTAGAAAGACATCAAAATCATAGTTTCAGCATACAGAAAACAGCGCTCAGTGGAACTGTTTTATACTCAAAGCAGAATAGGAAAGGCCAGACTGAGTCTTGCTATACCTACCCAAAAGAAAAGAAATTCTATTTGCAAAAGAGTAAGTATGGAGTATGTGTCTAGTTCTTTGCACCACTTCACCAAAGATGAAAAGTGAGACTGGAGGAGAAATGATAACTTTGTGTGCAGCTGCATAACTTACCACACTTTGCGGCAAGAGGTACCATGAATCACTGTAATATTTGCAGTTATGGACTGGAGTTGGCTTCAGGAACTGAACATCTTACTATTGCCTGTTTATTCATTGTAGGAGAAGTCATAGTCCAACTATACTCTCTATATTGTCTCAGGATATTTTTGTATTTTTTGTTGTTTTTTTTTTTTCCTCTCTCGAGTATGGCATCTCCAGTCACTGAATGCTATAGACTGACTTTTGCAATAGGACTGCTGCTACATAAATACTACCAGTGTGAGTCCACTGAGCAGTGGCCTCAGTGCCTTGAGTTGTGTGCTGTTGCAGAGCAGTGTAGTGCACCTACACAGCATAGAGTAGCAGTACTTGGAAAAACTAACTACGCTAACATGGTGTTGTGCCGGAGTTAATAAACTCTGTTCTTTAATCTGCTAATTTGCTTAAACAGAGTATTGCACTGAAATACTAAAGTTCAGGTTGGATATAAGGGAAAGGTTCTTCACCAAGAGGGTGATCAGGCACTGGTACAGGCTCCCCAAGGCAGTGGTCATGGCACCGAGCCTGCTGAAGTTCAAGAAGCATTTGGACAATGCTCTCAGACATATGGTCTGATTTTTGCGTGGTCCTGTGTGGAGCCAGGAGTTGGTCTTGATGATCCTTGTGGGTCCCTTCCATCTGAGGATATTCTATGATTCTACGGTTCCATAACACCTGTGCTGCCTTCCAGATTGGAGCCAGCTCAGTTACTGTTGACTTGGAGAACTTGCATGATGCTTTATCACTCCGTATAGATGTGTTCAACATCCTCTTCAAGATTCAGATTTTAACCTGCTTATTTCTATTCTAACCTATGGAAACTGGTGAGGTGATGAAACTATGTGACATGGTCATAACTTAGTCCTAGACGTGTTTTTTTTTTCAGTTATTTGTTGTGGATTTTGTTTGTTTGTCTGTTTTTTTTAAAGGTTCATTTAGGGTACAACTTGGCTGAGCTTATTACATTTGATTCAGTTCTGTGCTAAAGTGCTAAATAGCTTTCAGTCTTGAGGTCACATCCTGATGGCTGAGAATGGATTTGGTTTGCAATTTTCTAACCCAGCTGGATAGACTGTGGTCCTGCAGTGGGATACAACTCACATAATTTTAATGGCAACATTATAGATAACTATATGCAAGTTGGTCACCATAGATTGCCTTCATAGTCCATGAAAATAAGTCAATAATTTTGGAACAGAATTCATCTGGCCTATTTTAAGCGTCTGTGATCTGACTCATATTCCAGAAATGTCTGTTTTTCTCATTGATGAAAAGGGAGCTTAGGATGACTACCTGTAAGACAAAAACCTACACTGTAGATATCTCCAGCCAGTCTGGTGAACCCTGTGCAAGGAGACTAACAAGCCACAGAGCAGGCAGGCAAGACTTAAGCCAAATCTGTTCAATTATTTTTACCCTTATCCACTGAGAAATTGTTCCATGGTTCACTCAGCACAAAGCAAATGACTACACTACAGCTGCCCTTCAAGAGTGAATGCTGAAATACAGGACTGGCTACAGGAATGACAAGGTCCACACAAGATTACTTAGGTTTAGACACAACCCTTCCATCTAGCTTGCCTTGCTAGACTCTACTCATTCAGGTCTGCATTATGCCTTATTTTTCTGTTGGCCCAAAGACATATTCAGAAAAGAAAAACAAAAGAAAAATAAAAAAAAAGTTGTGTAAGTTTTCTGAGGAAACCAGAAACCATATTTTCTCCTTGTGACTGAACAAGATTGGAATTTGTTAGTGACCTCACTCAAACCAGTGTAAATCAGGAGTAATTACATCTGAACTGATGGAGATGACCTATTATGAAGTAAGAATCTGGGCCTACAGTCTTAAAAATAGCACCAAAACTTACATTATATGAATGATAGAATGATTCAGGTTTGTTCAAGTGAAATGGTGTGGTCTTTTTTATGTAACAGAGGGAAATAGCACTGTAGCTGAACTGCTGAATAAAAGTTTTCACTTAACTTACAGTACATTTTTACTGTCATCAAAAAAGCATTTGGGAATAATAGCTTCCAATAAGTCTCTGTTGAAATTCTGGGATAATAAACTTTTATATCTTAATATTTATGATTCTAATAAACTACCACAATATTAAAATGAAAGATACAAACTTTGAGGTCAAAAACTACAATTTGTTGTAAGGCAAAACAATTCTGAATTATAAACCACTATTGAAATCTAAGATCACTTCCTATAATTTAATAAGTAATCCCCTTGGTGATATATCCCGGATATTAAACTGGTTTAACTCACTTGGACCAGCTGTTTTAAATTGGTACATAACATTCTGCCAAATGATAATACAAAAATAAATATGAAATGACATAGTAACCATTTAAGTTCTGATTTTTACCTTCATTGTCCACCACTAATTGATCACAAATTGGCTAATCAGGGATCAATGAATTAATTCATTACTATTAATAGTAGTGAATGACAAGTAAAAAGCTAATGCTTAGATTATTATCTCACCTATAGCAGTGTTGGATAAGACGTCAGTTGATCAGACGCAAGCAGTCTATTGGATAACATATCTCACAGCTCCCAATCCAGCTAATATGTGACAAAGCAGTTAGTGCTTTTTCACCAAAAGCATCCAGATTCAGACAGTGCTTCCATAATGAAGTCAATATAGCTTTTACTTATAAAACTTATTCAAAGGATACCGTCTGAGTCTGAGTGAAGAAAAACATTTTTAAAAGGCTCTGTCATGTGCAACCAAAAATTCTCTATATTTGGATGATCATAATATTTCAAAGACATTTGAGTTAAAAGAGTAGTCACTCATCAGAGGAGATGACAGTTTATCCATTACTTGTTCCATATGAATGTTTTGTGATACACTGAGTTCAATCTCTTCAGTCCTATCTGTGGTACACAAGGGAAATTCCCTTTAATAACTGGATTAGAAAGTTGATGGGCCAAAGCCAAAAATGTGCCATACTTATCCTTAATATTCGGTGGCTATGGTTTGGCTTGCCACTGATGAGGACATTCCCTGCACACAGCAAATGAGCTTGTGAAGCCTATAATTTATTGGAAAATGGAAAAATGCCTTCCTAAGGTACAGTGTAAGACCTTGTTCAATAATAAGGCTTTGAAGTACATGGAAATAAAAGCAGCAGCCACCACAACTGACAGAGACTAGAAACTCACACCATCTGGTTCCCAGAGCAGGTGCCAATGCCCCTCGGGCAATCCCTTCTTCTCTGGTCAGGAAATCATATACTGTGTTGGTTGTGCAGTAGGACAGGCTGCAGCCACTACAATGTGGAACCACATCCCACAGAATCTTGTGCACTTGAGAGCTATGCTTTCTTGAGGTCTATAAAAATGACAGTTTTATTTACACAGTTGTTCCATTATGCCTTACTGAAGGGAACAGAGAGAGATTGCTTAACATGCTTCTCATTTGTTTATTTGTTTTTCTTTATTGGATAAAAGTAGTGCTCAGGAAATAACTAAAGTAACTGACAGCACTGAGTTGAAGAAGGGATGATGGCAAACAGAGACGGTTCTGTCTGAGAGAGTGCTGAATGGCAGTTTCTCTACCCATCCAGCAAATACTTCTTCAGACAAATGCCCTCTACAGGTGGGGAAAAATGACCAAGATCATTTCCATTTGTGAAAGAACTGTGGTCTAACCTCAGATCAACAGATCTAATCAATACCAACACAAGCAAGCACTTAGCCCGATTGCAAACAAGCACAGACTGAATTAGTTTGGAGGCAGACTCAGGAAAATCGGTTATGGAAATACAAAATACAAATCTACCCTCAAGATTTGTGACTGACATTAATGGAAATGGCAGCTTACTCTCAGAGTAAAGATAGGTTGGGTTGGGAAAACATAAAAAGTTCATAAGAATCACCCCTGGAATATTTATTGCCAAAGTCTTAGTGGTGTCAAATACTCTGTCGAGTGCATGAAAGAGCTATGTAGAACTGCCAATGCTCCTAAAAGTTTGTGATGGCTCATCAGAGTGCAGCTTCTGGACTGAACTGATCACAAAGAAGCAATGCCTCTTTGACAGTGAGAGACACCAAATACTTTCTAAATTTTGCACTTGATTTAACTGATGCTGTGCACTGAAACAGCTTTGCCCAATCAGATTGATGGAACCACAGTGGTATCTCTTGCAAATTTCATATTTGTGGTTTTCCTCTTTCATTATGATTGACTATGTGAGGATAAAACACAGGAGTAAATGTACAACCCATTGATTTAAAACGTGGCATCTTTGTATCTGATCCTCACCTGACACAGATGGGCAATATTCCTATGCTGATAATGAAGTTGTACCTCTTTACTCCAGGCCCTAAAGCAGTTGGATTTCTCCATTTCTGTAATTTAGACAATACAACAAAAGGTTCTAGAAGTAGCAATTAAGATTTCCTCTATTTCATAAAGCATCAAACACTCTGGGGGGCCCAGGAATAATTCTCAAGTATTGTCTCAATGTGTTTGAAGCACTATTCTCAGCTATACAGGAACACACACACATGCATACACAAACAGCTTTTGACGGAAATGAGAGCATCTGAAGGAGAAGGTTTACTTTACTCTGGGTGACCTCAGCTACACTATTTACACACAAAAATCTCTAAGAGGGAATCATAAAAGCACATCAAAGTGCACTGACTTTCTTGTGCCCCTCCCTCCCAAGCTCTACAACAGATTTTGCAGTTTATCTTCTCTTCCTGGTCAGTCTCTTCTACATCTCATAATAAAACAGAGTAAGTGAAAACTGAAGCTTTTCAGGAAGAATGTTGTTAAACATTTTCTTTCAGAAACTGACTCTTGTCTCCTGAGGTTTTTTGCATATTTTTACAGAACCTTTCATCTCTCTCTCTTCCTGCTCTGTGAGGGACACCCTTAGGAGATATACATGCATATGTACATGTTAATTGCATCAGACCTTGCGCTTTGCGGGACTCATGCTTTGGAAGCATTAACTTCATCCAAACCGTGCCTTTCTAGTTTGCTACACCCCTGAGCAGGGAACAAGGCTGTTGCAGAACAGTACCTGCCAAGCAGGTACAGCCCTACAGAAATGTCCTAGGGTGACCTGTGCATGGCACCTGTCACAGCCCTGAAGCACTGGATGTAAATGTGTATGTTTAATTACAGAATTGAAGCAGGGCTGGACAACTTACCAATTTGCTAAAACTTGTCCTGTGCACTACCATTTGTACAAGAGAAATCAGGACTCAGGAGATCCAATTTCTCTTCAACTACAGATTTCTTGGGTAGTCTTGGATAAATTGCCCCACCCCTCCACAGAATGGGTCTTTACCAGTAAAATTGGGATCTGATATAGGTTCCTGATATTAAAGACAGGGCACCTGTCAGACATTATGAAAATAAGGATTGCACAAGTAGTTCAGCAGATAGAAGACAGCACATTCTCCAATTTGTTTTCTGGACCACCCGTGAACATAGTGCATGCCAAAGGATAAGGTACATCTGCGCGTCTGTTCCTATGCAGGACACCTATACATGGGGTTTGGGATTTAAGCACTGGCTGCATACACAGCAATTCACACCCAGGAAGAGGTGGAACCATGAGTCAAGCCACAGCAAGTCAGCCAGCAGCAAGGGGAGGATGTTTGAATATCTTGCTGTAGTAATCTCTAATTTCTCATAGCCAATATCTTCCTTCCCAGACAGAGGGGAAGGAGGGAAAATCATTGCTTCATTATATAAATCAGAAAAGTGCCTTTTTTCCATCACTTCTCATCTTACACAACTGATAGCAGACCTGCAATCTAGCCTGAATTTGGGAGAATAATACATTTTCCTTCCTCTTTAGCGTTCTCTGTACCTGTCTCTTAGGCACTTGCCCTGCTTGACCCATCCCTTCCAAGACGCACCTACTGAAAGTTAACCTTTCATATTACAAAGAGATGCAAGACTGTTGTTCTGGGTAATATCTTCACCATAGCATGACAGTTGTATTGGCTGCTGTGCTTTCAAATTTCTGAATTACCCTTGAGTGTGCTTTTGCTATTTCCATCATTTTGAGGCCTTCCTTTTCCTTATGAGCCCACCTGTAAAATGGCAATAAAACTTACAAGCTTCAGGGGGATTGTTTTCCAAAGTTCACTGCAATTCTAGTTGTTTTTAAGAGAGCTTATCACTTTATCAGACATAAGATATTGTGTTATAATTCATTATGCCTAAATATATGTGGTTAAATGAACAAAACCGCTTGTTTCATAAAATATCTATTCATGACAGGTTCTGTTAAAATACAGGTGGTTAAAAATGTAATAATCTTCATCATTTTACTTGTTTCTAAAACATTTTATACATCCCAACAAAATAAGTTCTTTATCTTGTTATGTGGAAGCTTCACCTTGGAAGAAAACTGGAAACTCAGTTCAAACAGCAATAAAACACCAGAGTATTAAAAATTAAATACACAGTCGTTCATCTAAAGATTTTTTTTTTTCCAATATTAGATACAGCCTTATTATGTTAGATATGGCTGAATTACTTTCTAGATGGAAGATGGTGTTGTTATTTAGCCCTGGCAGGAAGCTAAGCACCACACAGCTGCTCTCTCACTCTCTCCAGGTGGGATGGGGGAGAGAACTGTATACGTAAAACTGTGAGAACTCTTGGGTTGAGATAAAGACAGCTCACCAGGTAAAGCAAAAGCTGCGTGCGCAAGCAAAGCAGAACAAGGAATTCATTCGCTACTTCCCATGGGCAGGCAGGTGTTCAGCCACTTCCAGGAAAGCAGGGCTCATCACGCGTAACGGTTTCTTGGGAAGACAAGCACCATCACCCCGAATGTCCCCCCCTTCCTCCTTCTTTCCCCCAGCTTTTATTGCTGAGCATGGCTTCATATGGAATATCCCTTTGGCCACTCTGGGTCAGCTATCCTGGCTGTGGCCCCTCCTAACTTCTTGTGCACCCCCATCCTCCCCGCTGGCAAGGCAGCACGAGAAGTAGAAAAGTCCTTGACTGTGTAGGCACTGCTTTGCGACAACTAAAGCTTCTGTGTGTTATCATTATTTTCATCAAAACCCCAAAACACAACATCATACAAGCCTCTGCAAAGAAAATTAACTCTATTCCAGCCAAAACCATGACAGATGGTCTCTCAAGACCAAAGGGTGGCAGCAGTCTGGAGACAATCAAACACGACCTGCTCTCTTCTAAAAAAGATAATTAAAAAAAAAAGAAAATTCCAAATCATTCACATAGTTTGTGCTTTAAAAAGACGTAATTTCCAAAAGGTGAAGAATGTTAAGAGCAAAATTCCTGGAGAGTAAAATGTAAAAAAAAAAAAAANAGAGAGAAAAATAAAAAAAAAAAAAAAAAAAAAAAAAAAAGTAAAAACCAGAGAATTTTTAATGAGTCTTAGGAGTTCTTTTAGAAGAATTTATTAGATAGCTAAAACCCCATGATTTCACAATCAAGAAAGAACAAATGTTGGCTAAAAGCTCAATATCATTTTGTGGAAATTATGATTATAAAAGCAAAGTATAATACATGAAAGTAGACAGAAATGGCAGATTTACTTATTAGTATGAATGAGAAATGCTGAACAGAAGAATTAATATAAGAAGCTAGGAGCATAGGAAAATTATTGCTGTCATTAAGAAAAAGAGAAAGAACTTTCTAAATTTATATTAAAAGTGGAAAAAAAAAATGCCAGGAGCAGTATAATCTTGTCATTAGATAAGGTTGTTAAATCTGTTAATAATGATAAAGAAAAGGGATAAATGTTTTTCTTCCCAGTCCTTTAGTTACTAAGAAGTATTTTAGATAAAAACTGTTAAATATTTTTAAAACAGTAGATCAGATAGCTTGAATCCATGAGTCCTCAGCAGTTTCCTGAGGAGACAGCTGGATCACTAATATCACTTTTGAATAAATCTTGAAAGACTGGAGAAATTCCAGAAGACTAGAAGATTACAAATGCTGTGCTAACATATAAAAAGGTTAAGTTAGTCAAGTTAACTGGACATCAGTCCCAGACAAAACAATGGAAAAGCTGATACAGGAATAAGTTGATAAGGTTAAGACAGAACTGGCTGACAGTTCCCAAAAGTAACCATTCATGGGGCACACATTTACCTCTAACAGCAGCTCTCAGGGACTACCTGAAGGGTGACCACATGCAACATAAAATATACCTAAGGTATTGGCAGAAGACAACAGTAGATGACACAGAAACTGATGGAAGAGCTAATAATCATGAGATACACGAAATGAGCTGACCTATTTAGCCAGGTGAGACCATTTCAACTAACTAGTTTCAGAGAGCCAAATTATTCTAAAATGGATCTGAGAGTCTTAAGAGACAAGCAACAGAGCAGAAGTTCCTAATATAACTCTGGGAGGGGAAAAAAAAAAATCACTTTTATTGTATAAACTGAATAACTAGTAAATACAACCAAGGTGATGATTTTACCTCCATGTGTAGTATTGATGAGATTGATATTGGAAGATTGCATACACATCTGTGTCCATATTTAAAAAGATAAAAGAAGTTAAAAAATTAGAAAGGATGCAAAAAGGACCTTAAAAATCATTTCAGGGTGGAGAAAATGCCTTATAGTGGGGCACTGGAAGTACTCAATCTGTTTACATTATAGTAGATTTAAGGGTAGCTTGATTATGCATGCATGTACATACATTAGGAAAAACACTGAATACTGAAAGGACCCTTAAATGAAAGGAAAAAGGCCTAAAGAAAATCAATGGGTACAAGCTGAAACCAGACAAGTTTAGTTTGGAAGAAAGGCACATTTTCCAGCAGTGAGAGAGATTAGTCAGAAAAAGTAGCTACAAAGGAAAGTAGTGAATTCTCCTCTTCATAGTAATATTGGCTGCATTTCAGGAAGATGTGCTTTAGCCAAACAAAAGCTATTATTTAGTCATAGATGTTTGCTCAATTTAATATATTAAATTGCCCAGTTATTCATTCTGAACCGAAACATTTTTTTATAGGATACAACTCATTTAACTTTAGTTGTCTACACTGTAGACATTGAAACCTCAGGTAGCCACTCTAAGGTTGCTTTAGAGTCAACAGACACTTTGGGGGCTAGATTCATCTCACCCATTTCAGATAACTGCTGTAGGATGAGGTTAATCCTGAGAAGTACGTTTCTCTCTGCTATAAAGGAGATGCTATAAAGGGAATAAAAAGCAGATATAAAGGGAATTTGAAAAACTAGCCCTGATGTAGAGGTCTCCACTGAAAATGCATGCAGTTAGATGAATCCTTCCTACCTTTTGTGTCTGAGTATCAGCAATGCATTTCATGTAGCTCCACAAACATTTCTGACCAGTAAACCTAGTTAAGCAGGAAAGGTAGTACCTGGATTTCTGTTTATAACATTTCTTCTGTACTTAATGTGTAGCTTTTTACACACACATTTAGATTTTTTCTTCCATCTATTTCAGGCTCAAACAAATTTTAAAATGTTCATAACAAAAAATATATGCCTCCCCTATGTTTTAAAAAGAGATTTTCAAAAGGAATTAAAGATTAGGACTGAAATGTCTTTAATCACTAATGGCCCAAATTTTCATCTCCACTCAGTAATCCAACCCAGTGGAAGTACACAGAAAAAAAAATGATACCTAGCGTGAAATAAGATCTTGCTATGATTCCGAATTTTGGGATGTTTTCCTGTTTGTTTTGAACTCCACATTAAAACAAAACAGTATACATATTTCCAATGACAGAAGAAAACTGGAGAGCAAAATAAGTCACAGCTCTTAATGGAGAACAAACCTCAATCACTGGGACCAGGCATACGAACACACACACACACACACACACACACAGTTAAAGTGGTTGTGAAGTTCGAGGGGTTTTGTATTTGTAAATTAACAAGATCTCCCACACCAAATCCCTGGTCTAGTTTTTAATCAAACATCATGGCTTGAAGTCAAGGGAAGATTTGCCTCGGGAAGGACTAGAGGGTTGGATTCAATGTACTGTTCATTATGGCTATTTTCCTTTTCTTTACGAGCCACCTGGGAATCTATCTCCCTGTTTCAACTGACATGAACTATTTTGTTTCAACGTTATTTTTTTACTGTTCAAGCCTGTATGCTTTATTGATGTTGATTATAATTTGGTTGCTCACCAACTTAAATTGAAAGGAAAAGCTGCAATCCAAACCCATTTCTATAGTGATTTAAGACCAGCTAACATGTACGATGCTTGGACCAAATTTTCTCATTAAATAGTTATTACTGAATTTTTCATTTTTGTTAAGGAATCTTTTAATACCAAAACACATCTCACCTATAAATGTTTTAAAGTATATAATGCTTCTTCTAGATAGACTAATTACTTAAATGAGAACATTATACAAGCAATGAAAATGATTAAGGACTTAAAAGAGGCCCTTGTGGAGTATCTAAAAGGGGTAGGATTCAGCTTGGACATGATACATTAACTAAATGCAATAATTAATGTAATAGATATATGCAACTTGGAACATCTATTTATCCTTACTCAAAGTAGTAAAAAGATTAATACACTTAAAATAATAACGGATTTTTTTTCTCCCTAAAAATCACTTCATTTGTGGAACTCCTTGCTACAAGATACTGAAAAAAATCTCAGCATGTTTTTTTAGATTATATTTTTAATATTACTCAGAGTAAAATCATAAAACAATGCACACGGAGACACTGAAATTTATTGGTTTACTATCTAATTAATGAGCTAACACACACTTTATCATCTTCTTGAAGTTTGAAATACAGTTCTCTGTGCTGCCATTGATGTCCACTATTGATAGGGATCAGGAAAAGCATTAAAAACAAAACAAAACAAAACAAACAAACCAACCACAAAAACAAACAAACAAACAAAAAAAAAAACACCGAAACCAAATTCATTATTGAAGTCTTACTGAGCGGGCCCCATTTTTCACATATTTTTCCCATGCAAGAAGGGTGAAGGGGAAAATGATCACTTGGCCTAGGCACTAGCTAAATTACCACATTACTGGAAGGTGATCTCGCACCACAAGATTGAACACGACCTGAGATTTTATATGATAAAACATATGTGAACTGTTCACTACTCATGATCAAGAAAAAAAATTCTCATATGGAGTGACTATTTCTACCAAATTGTCAATAACGGGACATCTCTGCAGATTTCTTATAAGGATCTGGCACTCCCTAGTGAATTAGTATCAGACTTTTCCTGTCTGACACTCAGTTAAAACTTTCAAATACCACCATGAAAGTACCATAGACAAGACCCGAACTCTGACATGCAATTTTCTATAAACTGTTAACATACATTTGATCCATGCCAACTAGCATTCCCCCATGCAGCAGCTGAGCACAGTTCAAGCAGTTGTATAGACCAGGAATAATTCTCAATAGGGTTTTGGATGTGGATAACCCATTTTGCTGGGAAAGAGATTAGATGTATGGATATGAACCATGCTGTGCCATCTGCCCTTAGGTTCAGAAAGTAGGCTCTGCCCCATTCTTTTAAAAGCATAGGTTTAATCTTTGAGCACTAGAAATAATATGGTGATATGGAAATCCTTCCCATTGTCTTTAGGAGGACGTGGGGAAACTTCTCTTCTCAGGTATGTGAAATCCCAACAACACCTCTGCAAAAAATGAGGGACCACAAAAACCTGTCAGTCAAAAGGGTGGGGGAACATAAAGATGAATATTGCTTTCGCCAAAGTAGTAGCAGCATGGCACCATTAACTGCTAGCAGCAGAGCGTGCTGCCAGTGGCACAGCTGGTGAGGTGAGGAGTAGCAGGATGGGAAGGCTGTGTGGGTGGTAGTAAGAGCCAAAGGTTGCAGCAAGAACCTTGTGGCAGTGTCCATACGGCCTTTCTTATCTCCTCCATAAAGAGGTCAGCTAGCCTAGAATGGCTTACATCCATGGTACTCCAATCTACCTTGGAATGGTTTTACTGCATCCAACAAAAAGCCCACCTGGCCCCAAAGACAGAAAAGCAGATGACAAGAGCATAAGAACAAGGCAAGCAGGTAGTGAAATTGCACCTACATCCAGCTACTCAGTCTTAAGGGTCTTACTGAGCTCAGTGGCTATCTGTCTCATGATTTTTTGATTTTCCTCTTGAATTTCAGCACATACAATGTCCTGGGCCAAGGAGCCCCACACTGAATCCCACTTAGTTTAACTGCACCTCAAGTGAACAAGCTTCTTGCTTTGTTTTGTGCTTCTCCTAGCTCCAAATGAACAGTCAATCCTTATGGCTTCTTCAACATCACTCCAGGCTGTATAACCTCTTTCCATATCCACCACTTAGTCATTGCTTTCCCAGATCTCGGAGGCTTCATTTCTTTAGTCCATCTTCACAGAGGGTCTATTCCATACCCTTCCCTTCATCTGAATCTCTTTCTGTCCTGCTGTTGTATTTGGGTAATACTGCACACAGCTTTTCTATTTTTTGTGAATTTATACAATAGCACATCATGTTCTCTTTTTCTAATAATTGGTTTACATTTTTGTTAGCTCCCTGTAGTGTGATCTGATTGTGTCCACACAGAGCAGCACTTGGAGTAAAGTTTGGCTTGGTGCTGACCCCATGGACTTCTGCATGTGCTAATTCACTGGCCTCTCTCTCACACAAGATGCAAAATTTGTCTGTCATGCTCTTTCCACCTGTGTCTCACAGCTGCAACGGCCCTGCCACATCTCTGTTAATAGCTAGTGATATTCTCAGAGACCATTTTTTCCTTTCCCATCTCATCCTGGGATAACCTGAGAAACACTACCACAAGGCCTAGATCTCCTCCTGCCCCCGTGTGGTTTATCTTTAGGATAAAGGGTTTTCTTCATTGTTTAGTATTCTTTAAGAGGAAACACTTCTTCAGTCTGCCTCAGATACAGAGAGTGGCAATATAGGCACAGGCTGTGGACAGAAGGATGCAGTGTGAGGACAAAGAAAGACAGAAGGTCCAATGCGATAGGCATAAGATGAAGAAATGGGTTTAGTTAATTGAGAGAGATGTGGGGTGCTTGACTGATTCACTGGACCAGACCATGGACTATCTACCAAATGAACCACAGGTTCCTTGACGAGAGACCTAATTTCTCAGCTCCAGCTTGTATCCTGCAGGTGACCCAATATGCAGTGTGGACAGCCTAGGGAGCAGGATTCTAGCGTAAAGCAATTATGAGTCTGCTGCAGAGAGGAACAGAATAATCTGTTCTCCAGATCCCCTGAGGACAGGAAGAAAAACAATACATTTAAATTGCAGGAAGGGAGAATTAGGTTAGATGCTGGAAAGAACTTTCTAAGTGTAAGGGGAGTTAAGCCCTGGAATAGTTTGTCTGGCAACTGGTCCAGTTTCTGTTACTGACAGGTTGCAAGAACAGGTTAGACAAACATGCCAGGAATTGTTTTGGTCTACTTGCTCTTTTCTTGGGTCAAATACAGAGATAAGATCACTTCTTCTGTTCTTCCCAGCCTCATCTGCTAGAATATTATAACTTTTCCTCCCAGATTGCTAAAGATAAAATGGATTTTTTTTCCATACTTTTCACTACTGTGAAGATTAGCTTGTTATATCCTTCTAAAAATTCTGACAGACAGAAAACCACATTCTGTGCTAGTCAAAACGTGTGTGGGGAGGGAACACAAAAAAACCACCACAGTTAAGTCAAAGGGTCTCTGTCCAGTTCTGCCAGTTTTGCTTCATGTGCTGAAACTAAGTATGACACATTTCATGTAATAGTACAATATTTGCTCAGTGAATATATTTACCCAATGTCTTTGGAAATCTTTGCCTTTTATCTGTTGATTCTGTCACAAGCTGAAAAGTAAAATGAGTGTTATGGCAGAAAGCTTCTTTTTCAGAAGCTGCAAATAGAAACCCCCTTAGAATGCCTCTGCTCAGAGACCATCTTGGTTTGACTTTGATTACAAAATTACACATATCTGCTTAAAGTATTACAACCAAATAAAGGACCAGGAGGGATTATATTCCCAGTTTTGAGATTAATAGCTTGTACAGCCCCTGTTTATGAAATTTAAAAACATTCTAAATAGTGGCCATTTTATGTGACAGCCTAAATAGCTAAAAAGATCTGTTTCTATCCCATATCCACTGACTTGTTCTTTTTTTTTTTTNGCACAGAAATATTCTCTGCACCAAAATGCAGTGCTAAAATGAGAATTTATCCCGTATCTGCTAGGTATCCAGGGAGCTGTTTTGTGATTCTCTAAGGATGTATGAAAGAAAGAAGCTGTAGCTATCCAGTAGAACTTTGCCCTGTTCACAGAGATTATTGCTGAATCCTATTCCTTCTCCTTCTGCCCAAAAAATCCTTACTCAATATTTTACTCAGTTCTTTGCTGACTGCTTATATTCTTTGCAGAAGTCCTTAGGCTGCTGATTGGAAATTATCAGCTTTACGATGCCTGAACTTACAGGCTTCATTTCTGGCTTTCAGAAAAGTAATGTGTTCAGGATTGGTTAAACATCTGTCTGTCTTTTTAGATACCTACTGTACCATGTAGGTAGAGTCATTCTCAGAATTGTTTCTCAGATGTCAAGTCCTCTAAATACATAGTCTTTGCTACATGTTCAAGCTTTTCTCAGACGTAAGCATGGGCTATGTGTCATGAACTACTTAGAGGATGTGTTCAGGCCACAGCCAAAGGGTCCATAGCTGTGTTTTCAAGCTTTGCTAGGAAACTCTGTCATGCTAGGCAAGCTTCATCCTCTAGTTATGTACAAAACATGTCTGATATCAGCTATCAAAAGGTGGAGGGACACACTACGTTGAACATGAGACAGAATTACGGGATATACATCTGCCTGATCAGGATGCTCACCTGAGACATCACGTTACTATACCCCTTCTTGGACCCAGGATGTGGGACACCTCTCAAATCCTGGATGTAGTCTTAAGGGACACTTTTCCTGCAGCTTTGGTGTTCCAAACAGGACAGGGAAATTACACATTAAACATATACCTGAGCTTAACAAACAGTGTCAGAGGAAAAGCTGATGGGGAAGAGAGAGAGCTATGGGGGAGTTACATTTCTTCAATGATATTGTTAGGTTTCTCTGGCTAGGTCAGATGCTTCTGCACCAAAATTCCGTTCATGGTTAGATTAGGTAGCTCTGATAAGCATCTCACTTTCTATATGCATACTGTAGCAAGCCTAAATGCATAGCAGTCCTATGAGCTGATGGATCCCAAGAACGAAATCTTGCACTCATGAACTAATATTAAATCAAGCACTGTTGTGATGTTAAGCTCAGTTTTTCTTGGTGTCTCAGTATAACACAGATGAAATGTAAAAAGAAAAAAGAGGACTTAGCTGATGAAACAGCTGAGCTGAACCAAGATAAAAGTTTGTTATTGGTCTTGTTTGCAGCTCTCTTCTGTCAGGTTCCTTAGCCATGATAGAAGTTTCCTTTTGGCTTCTCGTTGGAAACAGAGTTTTCCTTGCTTAAACAAATGTGAAAAATGAAATTGTCAGTGTTATGAGCATCATGGATAAAGTCAAAATATTTCTTAGGATCCGTGAAACATTTATGAGGAAATGAATTATTCTTTTTTGAAAAATGTTGAATTTCTGGTGAAATTTGCTAAGATTACAGAAATGGAAATCTATCACTAAGTAACTGTCCAGTGACATTCTCCATCACTCTTAATGTAATGGTAGAGGGGGTTGTTAGTACCCCAGACATGTAAAACACTCCAGGTTTTGGAGTGATAACCAGATATTGAAGGTATTAAATGTATTTTTTGAATATTTCAAAATCATTCATGTTTAAATTGTATTGAAAATGTGTATTCTGAAGATATAATACCAGGTAGTTTTTTTTATTTTTTTATTTTTATTTTCCTTTGAAGTAGCAATAGCATTTATGAACTTCAGATTTCCCATCTTTTTTTCTCAACAGTTTTTCCAAAGGCAGGAAAATGGTGTTTTCTAATTCAGAGAGGAAGTGATGTGACACTGCCAATGTCTTGACTTTGTTTTTCTTTCCTTCCTCTTTAGGCTCTTTAGAGCTACATACACACAAGATAACAGTCCTACTGTATATCTATAGTTCAGAGACATGAAAACAATGAGAAAAGGTGAGTGAAACTTCCTGCTGATGACAATGTAGCATGAAGTGAAAGAAACAAAAAAGAAGGGAAAATAAAAAGACGTTGAATGAAGGTGACACAAAAAAATTTACAGTCATAGTTGAATCATCTGTGTGATTGCCTTTCACATTTAAAAATTTCCAAAAGATATGTGTGACTGAAAGAGCAAAGGATATCCTGAAGAATACTGAGGAATTTCCACTTATTGTAGTTCACAGGGATACCAACTCCACACAAGTGAAGGGAGATGTGCAGACTAGAAAGACAGTGGTGGATACCTAGAAAAAGAAAGGAAGCTAGGCTTGACATAGTCACATTGTACAGCTCACTGGTGCCAAATAAAAATGTGACAAAGAAGTTAAACATCACATGTGAGTGGGTTACAGTGAGAAGGAGATGTGGGCAGGGGCTTCTAGAGCAGCAAAGTACTGTGAGAAGTGATGCAGAAGCTGGGCATGTATCCACCTCCTGACTTCAAAACTCATAATACTTTTTAGAAGGCCTTCAAGAAAGATTAGGAAGACACTGAAGAGGAACTTTAATTTAAATACATAGTTGTAACATTATTCACATATGAATCAATGGAATATTTGTGCAAGTAAAAGTGAAGAGTAAAGCTAAAACTAGAGCTGGCTGCAAAATGATATTATCATAGAATCACAGAATCACAGAATGGTTGAGGTTGGAAGGGACCTCTGGAGATCATTTAGTCCAACCCGCCTGCTCAGGCAGGGTCACCTACAGCACGTTGCACAGGATCGCATCCAGGCGGGTTTTGAATATCTCCAGAGGAGATTCCACAGTGTCTCTGGGCAGCCTGTTCTAGTGCTCTGTCACCCTCACAGTAAAGAAGTGTTTTCTCATACTCAGCTGGAACCTCCTGTGTTTCGGTTTGTGCCCATTGCCTTTAGTCCTGTCACTGGGCACCACTGAAAAGAGTCTGGCCCCATCTTCTTGACACACTCCCTTCAAATATTTATACACATTAAGATTATACTTCTTCAGAAAACATAAAAAGACAATGAGCCAGACTGTGACATTTTGCCAGATCAGCATGAAAGATATTATCTCACAGTGAAATACTTTGGTGAGATATAAGATAACCTCAGTAACCAAAGAACAAACTGTGCTGGAGACTTGCTAGATATCTTTGGGATATGAAAAGGAAAAGAACTAGTTTTTTTCCAGGTACTGAGGGCTCCAGCACTCCAGAAAATTAATGCAGTTGGGCCAGAAATTCTATGGAGACCAGTTCTGCCTGTGCAAAGTATTTGTTCTGTGTACCTCACTGAAACATCAAGAAGGAAGAGTGCGTTACATGGCAAACTGTTCTGACACACGAAAGCAAGCCTGGCTTACACAGAGGAAAGAGCACTGGTCCAAAAAGAAGATCTGTCAGAAGAAAAGTCATCCTGGATGAGACCTATTTAAATCTGGACAGCAAAATCTGTCTCAGAAATGCTCTTTTTAACTTTAAACTGTATTATTTTAGTTATAGCCACTCTTGATTATTATCAGTGGATAGTCATGTGAAAAGATATGTTACCCAGCATCAACCCTTCAAGTCAGCGCCCATGTTAACGTGCAAATCCGTGTTCATAAGAACATGCTAGCTAAACACACTTGCTAAAAACACCCTCCATCACTATTTGCCTGCTATTTTAATCTCCAGTCATCCAACCATGCAGTCAAACACCACCATGAGACTCAGGTTGTGAGTCACGCTGTATGTGTTAGAGCAGATGCTACCAACTGCTCATCTGAACCACTTGGAAACCGTCTGCACATGGTGGCTGGTGTCAGGAACAGAACAACTGGCAAGCAAAAGAGTGAAGTAGTCCTATTAATGGACAAAGAAGATTCATAAAAGAACGGGGCTAGTTTTTGTCTGTGCTGACAACCGATTTTCATCCCTTTTCCTGTCCTTCGCCATTTCACTACCCACCTTTCCAATGAGCAGAGGAGTAAATAAAAACTGGTCACACGGGTTGGCATTTTCTTTGATAAAATCAAGCTCATGAGCAGATATTTCAAACCATTTATTAGCAGGACCATAAACTACATATGCTGTTTGATTAGGATATGATGAAAAGAATTTATTAGCAGATGTGTATTCAGCTCCACTGTGTTACTGGCAGCTTTATGAGATTCTCTCCTAGGCTGACAGGTGCGGCCTGCCAGCTGCTTTGTACAGTAAACAGGGGATGGAGACCATGCCATGTGTAACGATTTAATCAGTTGCCATCAACTGCTAGAAAATAAACAAGGTTTTGTACATTTCTTTCAGTTCCATGTATATTAATTGAAACCAAATATTACGAATGACACTGAAAGGGAGTATCACTGATCAGAGAAGACCTAAATTTAATAGGATACAGCCATGTAATACATAAATATAATAAAACACAGTCATGTAATACATAAATATTTGGTTAAAAGATAGCAGAATTTTGTTAAACTTGGCAATGGGAAGTCTTTTGAAGTCTCATTTGTCAGTTTCCATTCATGGGACAGTCAAATCTAGTCATTTGGGTCACAGCTGGCAAAAGAAAGATGATCCTCTTGGTTTATTGTTCTGATACAAAATTGTCATTACAAATTGAAAACACAGAGCAAATAAAAGAGGGCAAATGGGGAACTTGTGTGGTTACGTATTTTTAACTGTTGCGTCTGGCTATACTTTGTTTAATAGGGGTTGCAGAATTCAAGATGTCTATATCCTGGGTCTCATTACTATTGTTTAAAAATTTCTGTACCACTAGTTTACAATTAAAATGTTCTTTCTTGACTCAGTTCTCATTTCCCATGTTTTCAGTGCTCTAAATATGTGTAACCTGAACTAATATTTTTAGTAAGTATACGACAGCTGCATTGAAACATTTTTATTTCAAATATTTGCATGTCAAAACAAAGATTTTTTTTTCTGAAACAGAATGAGAATGTTCTTACATTTTAAGTAAAAAATAAAGTTTCTAAATTAAGAGAACTTTTTACAAAGGATGCGTTAGCTTCATTTTCTACGTGTTTATGGTAAAGAATGTCATGATTACACTGCAAGCAAGGGCACCTTGAGAAGAGATGCAAAGAATATAGAAAACTTATCAAACTCATTGCCTAAGTGATTATAGCAGTGATGTGTTAAAAATGATGAAAATTGAAACTATAGAAGTATTTTGAATAAAAAGTGGGCTTGTCTTTGAAGTCATTACACTAATTTTCTTTTTCACATCCTAAGCACATATTCAGGGTTGAGCAGATTTTCTGTGCTGGCTGAGGCACTTTCTTGTAAAGAATCAAAAAATGTTAGACGGAGAAACACACGAGCAGCTGAAGACTTTGTGCTCTGCCTTGTTTTCCGATTAAAATCATTTCTCTGAAGGAAGAGATTACTTCTGTTCTATTCCTGACAACATTTTTGAAAGGAGAGTTTGTCCTGCATTCTCTTGGATAACCTCTTCTTTCTGGACTGGTACAGATTATTTAGTTCCTAACCCAGATAGATGCATGTCTTTTCTAAGCAATGTTGTTTTGTTCAACTGAGAACCCAACTTGTGTGGCTTCAGGTATCTGTTCTTGCTTCTTATTAGAGCCAGTTGTGCGTAAAAATGTAACGTTCATTTCAGAGAAAGGGCAGTGGTATTCACTGATTACACTAGATTACCATAAGAAAGAAAATAAAGTGGAAAAATTGGGAGCAGGAAACTAGGGAAGGGCCTTGAACATATGCACCAGAACTTTGTTTGAGATTTCAGCAGGAGAAGGGGAGGCAGCCGAAAGACTTCAAAGAGCATGTGGAAATAATGCTGTTGTGAAGGGATATGTCTGTGGATTACAAACAAGTTAGGGAGATTAGCAGCAAACAGAAGAGCTATGGATGATGGAATGAATGGGTGAAAACTTGCTAGAAATAAATGCAGTCTGGAAGTGGAAAGGTTTGAACTAAAGGAGGAGAGAAGATTTGAAACAGTGCTCTACTGGCAGAGATGGAGGTTGAAAACTGCCTACTGTTAAGAAGGGTTTTACAGGTTTGTGAGAAGGGCTCTATGATGCAGTTTCCTACCACTGGACTCAATGATCCAAGATGTCTTTTTCAGATCTATACTTCTGTGACTGAAGTGAGATACTAAAAGGATAATTTAGGCAACACCAATTTTAATGATTTGAAGGAGCTGAGTTTGTAGTAGTAACAGCCAGGAGATACGAAGCTGCAATAATGACTGCAGGTCATAGTAGGAAGACATTTTTTTAATCGATTATGATGCACTTATTCACCCTTATTCATTGTTTTTCTTTCCATGCATCTCGGTTTATTTCCTTGCTGAAACACAGGCTGCAGCTCATTCTTTTCCAGATTTTTTAAGGAGAAGCATTACATCAAGAGCATACGCTGTACAATTTATTAGGAAATTGCATTTAATACACACCCACTGTTTCAATCAGCTTTTGGGATGCCTCAGAGAATCCACCTTGAGAAGCTACAATGTAGGAACTCTGGCTAGACTTTTCCATGCAAATATCGCCATTATACTGCTATTCTGTACATTTTCAGTGTAGGGTTTGTCTTTGGGCACACATGTACAGAAATACTCCTTGCATTCTTTCCACAGAGATGGCTTTCTATCTTTTCCCAAGAGATAAGACAGGCTTTATATCAGCTGGGGATCTAGGACAGGTGAGAACAGGAGCTTCTGGGTAGCCCTCAAAGCCTGCATCTATGTTAATAAAACACGATACTGTGGCCCTGAAGCTAGCATGGCATGTTATGGTTTTCTCCATAGCATTAAACTCGTCACCTCCAAAATAAGGTGGCCACATTCGAACTCAGGACTGGGAATATCTTCATCCCATACATTATCCCCAGACCACACCTGGAAATCATCAGGGAGAGTGTCAGTTATCTTGAGTCAAAATCAGGCAAGGCACCATTTAACATACAGATAATGGAGTGCTCTGCTTAACTTGCTGGTAAAAATGAAACCTTAGGATACAGCTAAGAAGTCTGCAGTCTGGATCCACAACAACCACAGACTTCAGGATGTAATAAACTCATCATAGGATACATTTATATTGCATGTCAAGCTCAGGTCAGCATTCTGGATCTGAACTCTAACTTACCTACAGTGCAAAAATTTACAGCCCTACAACAAGGTTGCAATTCCCTCGACAGCAGGTTTTTAAGACCTTGGGGCTGCTAAGGTCCAAGGTGAGACAGCATATGATACTCAGGCCTATTTCATGGTCTGAAATGGATAAGGGCAGTTTGAGAAACAACTAACCATCTCTCAGAGGCTAGATACTGGTAAGTTGTTTCCAGAATTGGCCTCTTGAGGTACCAAGGAGCACAAGGGAGGTCTACTGTTTATATCAGTGCTCAGATGGTGGGAGGACTATTTGGCTACTGCCTGCTATCTAAGCCTCATGCAGTCACAACTAGTCCATAGGATCGAGGCTATATTGCAAGTGTTATAGACTGAGAATGTAATCTTCTCCTTGTGTTGTTCAAATCCTGTCATATATAAAGTTCTTCTGACTTTGTTCCACTTGTCTCCAACACAGCGGGCATGTCATCTTCTGGACTAATTGCTGTTTGGTTTCCCAAGTGATCTTGCTCTATTCTTCCTTTCTGCTTGAAAATGAACTCTACTATCTATGCCCTATCCCTAATTAGCTCATGCACTGTGTGACTGTCATGTCAGAGACATCCCACTTTGGTTTCATTACCGAAGTTTCCTTCCCTTAACCCTGCACTAAGTATCTCCAATAAGCAGGCAAGTGCAGCCTTAGAAACCCTCTGCACAGCTTTGCAGACAGTTATTGTGAATGCCCAAGCACCACCTTTTGGGAGGTCCCACTTGACTGGCGGCTAGCAAATGTGACGCCCATCTACAAGAAGGGCGAGAAAGGGGATCAGGGGAACTACAGGCACTACAGGCCTGTCAGTCTTGACTTCGGTGCCAGGCAAGTGCATGGAGCAGATCATCTCAAGTGCCATTGCGTGGCACTTACAGGGCAACCAGGTGATCAGGCCCAGTCAGCATAGGTTTATGAAAGGCAGGTCCTACTTGACTAACCTGATCTCCTTTTATGACAAGGTGACGCGCTCAGTGGATGAGGGACAGGCTGTGGATGTGGTCTACCTAGACTTCAGTAAGGCTTTTGACACTTTCCCACATTGTTCTCCTGGAGAAAATGGTTGCTCATGGCTTGGACGGGCATATGCTTCATTGGATTAAAAACTGGCTGGGTGGCCAGGCCCAAAGAGTTGTGGTGAATGGAGTTAAATCCAGTTGGAGGCTGGTCACTAGTGGTGTCCCCCTGGGCTCAGTCCTGGGGACAGTTCTCCTCAATATCTTTATCAGTGACCTGGATGAAGGGATCGAGGGCACCCTCAGTAAGCTTGCAGACCACACCAAGTTGGGTGGGAGTGTTGATCCGCTTGAGGGTAGGAAGGCTCTGAAGAGGGATCTGGATAGGCTGGACCAATGGGCTGACGCCAGCTGTACAAGGTTCAGCAAGGCTGAGTGCCGGGTCCTGCACTTGGGGCACAACAACCCCATGCAATGGTACAGGCTGGGGGAAGAGTGGCTGGAAAGCTGCCCTGTAGAAAGGGACCTGGGGATATTGGTCAATAGCCAGCCGACTATGAGCCAGCAGCGTGCCCAGGTGGCCAAGAAGGTCAACAGCATCCTGGCTTGTATCAGAAATAGTGTGGCCAGCAGGACTAGGGACGTGATTGTCCCCCTGTACTTGGCTCTGGTGAGGCCACACCTCAAATACTGGGTTCAGTTTTGGGCCCCTCACTACAAGAAGGTCATGGAGGTGCTGGAGCATGTCCAAAGAAGGGCAACGAAGCTGGTGAGGGGTCTGGAGGACAAGTCTTATGAGGAGCAGCTGAGGGAGCTGGGGTTGTTTAGCCTGGAGAAAAGGAGGCTCAGGGGAGACCTTATCACTTTATACAACTACCTTAAAGGAGGCTGTAGCGAGGTGGGGGTCAGTCTCTTCTCCCAAGCACCAAATGAGAAGACAAGAGGAAATGGCCTCAAGTTACGCCAGAGGAGGTTTAGGTTGGATATTGGGAAAAATTTCTTCACTGCAAGGGTTGTGAAGCATTGGAACAGGCTGCCCAGGGAAGTAGTTGAGTCACTATCCCTGGAGGTCCTCAAAAAACATTTAGATGCAGAGCTTAGTGACATGGTTTAATGGTGGACTTGGCAGTGCTAGGTTAATGGTTGGACTGGATGATCTTGGAGGTCTTTTCCAGCCTAAATGATTCTATGATTCTAAGCATACCTTTAAAGACCTTGGGATGTTTTGTGAGCATACACACTCTTCATTTTCTATATGTACAGATACTGAGAAGTCACAGAAACAGGAAAGTGACTGACCAACTACTCTGCTCAAATCTCTGGAGTGCAAAATATACAGCTGTAATAACTGATTGCTTTGAGCTAAACGTGTGCACTGCAGCTACACAGTAGTGGTCAGTATTTCCTGGGTATTTCTGGTTCTGTGTGTAAAAGACAACTTATTTCTCCCTTATGCACCTCACTATCTCCTGTTCTCCTCCGTTCTTTTAAAGGCTGGTGCACCTCTAGAGAACATAAATGCAGCAACACTTATACCTCTCTGGGCCCTTTTGGGCCCAATGGTTTTCAAAATAGAAGTAAGTTTCTTTCTTACTCCCCAGATAAACAGAAGGATCAGGCAACATTTAGCCTTAAGGACAGAGCCTCACTGAAACATATTCCTAATGCTATTTATATGGTATTTCTATGTGGAGAGAAGTTATCCTCTGGAACTTTGCCAAAGAAATTGCACAAGTAGGTGAGGGCCTAGAAACGACTGCTAATCTCTGAGAAGACTATGTGCTTCCAGGGTCTTTGTTTAAATTCGATGCTGCAGATTATATACACTGCTGAATGTGTTCTTCTTGTGCACATGAATTTAACCACCTTGAATCTGGACTTCCAGTCTAACTTCAGGATCACTGCGGTACACCGTAGCTATGAAAGGAGTGCCAGGATCCAGTGCTGGAGCTAACAGGAAATTTTCAAAGCCCAGAATAAAAATCACCTGTTTCTGCAGTTTGCAGATTTCAGAGTGAAATCTCTGAATCCTTTTGCAGTCTTGACATCTGAAAAAAAAAAACAAACAAAAACCCCAAGCTTTTACAGAGAGGCAGAAAAAAAATGAAGATGACTTGAGAAAATATTTTCTCAAAGCATGTTAACAAAAAATTCACCAGTTTTGCAGGCAATGCCCTCTCTCTTTTAAGCACATTCTACTTGTTACAGGCCAAATGATTCCGATCTCTCCCTGTTAATTTCCGCTAGGTCCAGTCACTCTTGTGCTCATGGTTTTGATGGATGTCAACAGAATATAGACACAGATACATTCCCAGACCCACCTATAAGATGGCTTCAAGCACTCTGGATAGCACATGACAACAAAATACACTACTCACAATATACTTAGCACTTCAAACACTTCTACACGCCATTAAATTCATACCTGTCACAGGAGAATTTTGTGACAATGAAAATAGATTCACTTCATAGGAACTCAGTTGAATGTTAACACTTAGAGATTGATTAAATTCAGTGGGACTACACGTGTGAGAAAAGTCCTTGGTTCATGTTACCGTTTGTAGGACTGGTGTGTTAGTTTTGACTGAAACCAAATTCATAGATCATAGAATCATAGAATATCTTCAGTTGGAAGGGACCCACAAGGATAACCCCATCCAGCTCCTGGCTCCATGCAGAACTACTTAAAAATGAGACCATATGTCTGATAGCATTGTCCAAATGTTTCTTGAACTCTAGCAGGCTTGGTGCCATGATCACTTCCCTGGGGATCCTGTTCCAGTGCCCAATCACCCTGTCAGTGAAGAACCTTTTCCTAATACCAATCTGAACCAATCTGATGCAGCTTCATGCCATTCCCTCAGCACATTGAGTTGTACTACTGCTTGTGCAGTACTACTACGCAGTGTGCCTACTTGGCAGAATAGCAAAGTGTGTGTCGTGTCCAAAACACTCCTCCTGGAAATAAAAGTAAATAAATAAATAAATAAATAAAAATAAAAACAATAAAACAGAGTCTGACTCTGCAGTGAAGGACAACCTGGGAAATGCTGATAAAGCAGAGGTGTTTTTCTCTCCCCCAGAAAAATTCTAGAGTTAATTTGTTGCAGTTTCGTCTGCACAAGACCTATTATATGGGCTGTAATTTCACGGGATGGAGACTGTGAACTCCCAGGTCACTTGTAAACCGATCACTCCCCAGCCTCTCCTCCTTGTGCTTTTAAATGTTTTGAGCCTGGTAAATTGAAACCTGAAGAAACACAGAGCTCTGATCTTTGGGACCTCTAGACCAAACCTGGACTTTTGCTGATTTGCTCTAGGAAGTAACTGCTTACTTACCCCATAATTAACACCACAAAGCTGATCTTTGGAAGATAAAGTATGGGAGGTCAGAGACAGGATCAGGGAGAAAGGTTACATTAGAACTGCTGCATTTGGGGCCTGATTGTCTTCTCATTTGCATCAGATTGATCCAGGAATTATTTCATTCAAGTCGAAGGTGTTACTCAACTATAAAGTCTGTCTGGATTATAAGCAAGTCATTAGTATCACTTGTAATGAATTTTAATCTGTGTATTTAGTAAAAAGAAGCAGTAGGAACTGCTTGTTAGCTGCATGACTAATCACACTTTCACTCTTTTATCTCACAGTAGAGACTGCATTAGCATTTTCTTACATGTTCCAATTTGCAGCAAGGTTTCAGACACATAAATAAGTGTTCCAGTTGATTGGCTTGCGTTAGCCAAGAAACTAAATACAGTAATATTCATGACATTGAACAAATGGTCTTAAACAAGCTCTGCATAAAGTAGTATTTTGTTTACTAATTTTAAATTATGTCTAGCTGGTGAGAATTAAAATCACTTTCTTGTAGTAAAAAGAGAAGGAAAGAAAAAAATAGAGATAGATAGGAAAAAAAAAAAAAAATGAAGAAGAAAAAAGACAGAAAGAAAGAAGCCGAAAGAAAAGTCCAAGCCCTCAGCTGGTGGAAATCAGAGCAGTTCCACGTGTCCCTCGTTTGCTTGTTGGCAGATCAATTTCAGGTTGCTATGCAGTTTATATTAATGAAGAATCAATCCAAAATATGGGATATGATAAGTAAAAGAATCAGTTGCCATTTCTAAACTAAGAATTTCACAATTAATAACAAGAACTCAGTAGGTATATAACATATATTTGGACATTCCTTTCCAATTTTAGACTCAGGTTCCTGCATTCCACACAAATGTGGCTGTACCACACTTTCGTTGTTGACAACCATTTACATCAGAAACAGTCATAATTTTGAGGTTACAGCAAGACTTATTTATACTACAGGACTGGGTCCCACCACATTTTAAATTTACTGGATGAATAGTTTTTGTGTGTCCCTCATTTCGCGTCTTTGTCACACACTGCATCCCACATTCAGGCTTTGGCATGCGAGAGTTATGCATCCCGAAGACATTTTCCTCATAAAACTGGCTGTTTACTTTTTGTGCAGCAATACCACAAAGCTAATGCTCTTTCTTTTTAAGAGGGTCAGGGTCCCTGGGTCTATTTTAAAACGAAAAATGAAGTAGTGTGGATCAACTAAACTTCAGAACATAAATCAAACCTCAAATAATGGAATGGGTAGCTTCTAATTTCTTACCCAGAATATGTGAACACTGAAGATGGAAAAACAGCCTGTTAATTTGCCCTCTTGTTTTAATCTTTATCTGAAATGTGATTCTAATATACAGGAACAGAAAGGACATGAGTTTGTGGAGTACTTTGGCTGCCAAGAAGAAGTTCTGGCTTGCAAGCAAGAAGACATCTTATCACCAGCTATAGACACAATAGTCTTTTCCTATGACTATACCTATGCTAAAAGTCATAGGAATAGTCATAAACAGTAACAGGGAACATTCTGGGCACTGCAACACAATTACTTATATGGTTAAATTTTAAGAATGGCCCCTGGCATAGATCTGTCCAAGCCACCTAGCACTTTCCCAAACAATTCCCTGTCACAATGCAGAAGTTAATGTGGGAGAATGACCGCTCAGAACAGTCAGTTTGAGATAGCTCTCATCTTGAAAACAAAGAAAACTTGATAATGTGTAAGTGTCAAGACAATGTCAGCTGGTCCCATGGTCAGAGAATAGGCACTGGCACTGTTTGGTTTGTTACTATAAGAGTAGCCTGTAGGACTAAGACACACCAGCACAGAAACATTGTATTTCTGGATGCCTCATCCCTGAGACCCTAGCAAGTGAAAGGAAATCCACGATGGGAAGAGCAACAGAAATGTCCAGAAATGTTTCCCTCTCGCATTTAAAGGTCCATATAGCTGACTGAGGAATAACAATGACACTGGGAATACTATCACCTTGTGCATGTATGCCTGACTGTCAATAATAATTGACCTGTAGTGATCATGTAGCTTCTTCACAAACATGTTTCAGTGCTTCATGATTGTTTTAGGTATCTCAGTCCAACTCAAGATACTGCCAAGAATTTCCAAACCCCAGGTAGCCACATGTAGACCCTCTGTCTAGACACACATTAGCTGGACGGTGGATCGGACTGCAGAAACCCCTAGGAGGTACAAGCACACTGCAGAGCAGTGCCATGGAAAGCAAGCAGCAAAGCCATGACAGCACATAGACAAACAGTTAAGTCTTGCTTCAAGTTCAGGGACTACTAATGCCTTTGCTTTCCAGGTCTTCTTTGGGTACACATGCCATATGCCCAAGCTGGGCTCCTTTGCCTATCTCACCAGCAATGCCCAGGGAAGCAGATATTCATAGCGCATTCCCTAGACCACAGAAAAGACTACTAAAAAGTGATGGCCCCTCTAGCCATTTCCGAAACAGTAAGAGTAGTTCTCCATATTTCCTCTCAGGTCCTAAAATGTAGAGTTAACATATCTTTGATGGCTGGTCTGAAGCCACCTTCTCTCTTGTTCAACTTCCCCCACATGAGACTGTAGATGAAGACCAACGCCAAAGGCACTCATCTAGAACCTTATTCCAGAAGTGAGTCCCGTCTGTCCCGTCCCGTCCCCCCCCAAAGGAGACATGGATATTTTAACTAATTGGCAAAGTTATTCTGCTGGACTATTTGTAGCAAATGTGGTTCCAGAGCACCTCAGGCAGAAATAAGAAAGGAATGTTTTGGGGTGTGTATTCTCTCTATAAAAGGTAAGATGCAAGGGAAGCAAGTTTAATATACGAACAATAGTTTTCTTCCCCATGCAACCCTTCACCTGCACTGCTGAACATGTAATCTAGTAGTACAAAATTGCAAATCTCCTACATTGACCTACCAGAAGCTGTTGGTCTCAGGACAGATTAGGGCTTCAGCTTGGTGGCTACTGCCACTGCTACTCCTAACATGGAACAAGCACGAGAGGTCTGTGCTCCCCCACAAACCCAACCACTCTCAGCCCATCATAGTTCATCATGGGCTTCTGAAAACTTTATTAATCAAAGGGTGTAAGGCCATAATCAAAAAGGAAGGAATGTAAGAAAATTCAAGCAGAGAACTTCAAAAAGAAAGCTTCAGAACAATGAGAGCTATAGCCAGAGATTTTTCAATGCATGTGTACTTTTTTTTTTTTTTCCTTTTTCTCCTTCTTATGAGGCATAATAAATTACTAGGAAAAAAAAAATAAAAAAAGGTGGGAATGATTCTATCTTGAAAATAAAGAACAACAGACAACCTGTCAGATCTAAACAATTTTTGTTGTCCCTCATTTTATGAATAAAATGGGAACAACACCCTGTTGAGGACAGCTGAAGAAGGAGACTGAGTGGGTATGTTACTTGACTTGAACCTTCCTGTTAACAAAACTCTCCACTGTCAAAAACCTGTCAAAGGAGTTCCTGTATTCAAACAGACAGCAAATTAAACATATCACTAACCTCAGGGAACTTAGAAATATCAAAACAAGGGATATTTTTAGCCTATTTAGCTACTTGGGAGTGGTAAGTGTCTGCTCTTATTAAAATCTTCCAACTGTTTCTCCCAAATGTCAAAATTGTAAAGCTGTTGACTGATACAGCTAAGATAACCTGGGCAAAGAAATCCCACTGCTTTAGGTGACAGTGGTCTCCACATGACACTGCCAGGGAACTAATTGAGCTTTCAGGAAAATTAGGATTCCTTCCAAGCTGAATTAGAACACCTTCATGGGCCAACTCATTGCCTCATATCTTGGGTAGCTCTCGAGCTTCAAGCAGAGCGTATGTACAATGAGCGAAGAAAATTGCCTTCCTCATCTGGAAGCTTTGCTTATGTCTTCACTTCATGACCTTGCTCTTTATTTCATGACTTTCAGGGTTGTGAAAACCAAGGACAGGATTTCTAGCTGAGTAAAAGCTTATGTTATGCAAATCATAATAAAAATAATAATAATAAAAACTATGCCTCAGCCCAAACCAGTTCAAAAATCCATCCACCATGAGCAGGAAGCCAACAGCAATGTTAGAAAATACAGAACAAAATATGTATAAAAACATCTCTGTCATAGGGGAAATGCATATCACAATACAGAGAAAATCAGTGTCTGTGCTACAAAAAATAGCGTGAGATGTTTGTGTGCATGTTGGTGGATGGAAAGAGGAACTTCATTCCTTCCATGAGTAAAGGACTTTATTCTTCTACTTTCAATGTGATGGGTTTTTTTCATTGCTTGCATAAGAATAGTAAGATTAAAAAGTATTCTTTGGGTTCAATTCCTTCCCACTTTCTCTTTAATGGCTCCTCTGAGTGGAGGGGGAAGAACCGTTGAAGAGTTCATCCACTATTTTAAGCTCCTTTGCATTCTGGGTGTCCTGGGTTTGGCTGGGATAGAGTTAATTTTCTTCCTAGTAGCTGGTAGGGTGATAAGTTTGGATTTAGGATGAGAATAATGCTGATAACACACTGGTGTTTTTAGTTGTTGCTGGGCAGTACATACACAGAGCCAAGGACTTTCCAGCTTCTCGTGCTGCTCTGCCAGTGAGGAGGCTGGGGGTGCACAAGAAGCTGGGAGGGGACAGGACCAGGTCAGCTGACCCAGACTGGCCAAAGGGATATTCCATACCATGTGGCGTCATGCTGAACAATAAAACTGGGAGGGTTGGATGAGGGGGGCTGCTGCTGTTTGGGGACAGGCTGGGCTGGTGGTGAGCAATTGCATTGTGCATCACTTGCTTTGTATATTCTTTTATCATCATTATAGCTATTATTTTCCCTTCCTTTTCTGTCCTATTAAACTGTCTTTATCTCAACCCATGAGTTTTTCACCCCCCTTTTTTTTTAATTCCAACTGGGAGTTGAGGGGAGTGAGCGAATGGCTGTGTGGTTCTGAGCTACCTTCCAGGTTAAACCACAACACTGGAGCATCCAACAACTGAGGGGATATTAGAGACCATGAGAGCTTTGTTGTTTCTGGTCCAACCATTCTCAAAGCTCAAAAGAGAACTGAAGGTGCCTGGACCACAAGGAGAAGACAGAAAGCTGGGAAGTCTATTTAGGGTAGTCATACAGGAAGATATTTGAAACAGAAATTTCTTAGGAATGGGGCTTTTTTGCATACATGGGGTTTAGAGGATGGGTGTGGAAACAGCATGTGTGCTTGTCCATCTTGTGCTCAACTAGTCTGAATAATGTCTGGCAGAGCTAGGCGTGCACAGGCCACAGAAGACAGAGCTGGCACTTTGTCAGTCTTGCCCAGAACACGAGCCTGAAAAGTTTGGATTCAGTTCAGTGTCAAAACCAACATGTATGAGGAGGCTCAGAATGCCACAGCTAGCCTGCACTTACATAAGACTATTAAATTAATTAGTCTTGCAACACGGTACAAAATGTAATTCAATCCTAATGATAGGTTGGTAGATTAATCACAATTTACAGCCTTGTAAAAGGGAGATATTTAAAAACAAAACAAAAACCACAAAACAACAACAACAAAACAAAAACAAAAACAAAAAAGCAAATAACAACAAAAGTATATAAAAAGAGAGAACGGAAAAGAAAAATATTCCAGTACTCAAAGCCTCTAGTGTTCAGTGACAAATGTGTTGATGAGTTCTTTGAAAAAGAAGCAATTTCTCCCTTTTTCTCATTTTTTTGCAGTTAAACATAAAAGTTAGAAAGCAGAGGGCTTCGTTTTGAAAATAAACTCTGATATCTAGAAATATATGTTTTTTTATTTGTTTCCTGGTTTCATCATTGAAATATGATGATGAAAGTGATTTTTGACTAAAAAAATCCACAACCTTAAGTGCTCATCCCAAGCTTATACGGTCTACCCCTTTCTTCTAAATGATATGTGACTTTTCTTACACAGGTTTAGTTTAAAAAAAAAAAAAAAAAGGTCAAAAAAATAGTTTGGATTTCAAAATAGGGAAAGTCCATTATAGCCTTGAGAACCCATGACACCTTTGTAGGGCATTTTAAAAGTGAAAGACACCATTCTCAGTACTAAGCCTTTCACATCCCATTCAACAGCCAACACAAAGACATTTGGTGATAAAGCCCCAATATTTTGTAACTTGAATTTGTCTAAGTCATATGAGAAATATGTGCACAACTTTACAAAGTGACTTTTTGTATTATTACTTCTTACAACAAAGTAATGGGCTCAGCACATTCGCTGAAATGCTTTTCATTGCAGAGGATCTCTCTCATTTTACATTTTTTCCTGTTTCACAATAACATGTTATTTCTTCATTTTGGTTGAAAATCACTTGCATCAATTATAAGAACAGTGAATCTGAATTCCCACAGTTGTTTACTCCAGTGGCAGAAATCCCCTGAACGCAATTATCCTGGATGAGCGTTTGCATGTCTCTCACTCGGAGCCCTCATAACACAATGTGATTTGCCCTCAGTTGACTGAGAGGGCCGGAGTTTCAGAGAATAAGGCTTCAATGCTTCCTGAAAGTGTGACAGCTTCAAAGTATGTCCAATGAGACCCCAGAACCACCAGTCATTTTGGAAAAATGTTGTTGCTGTTCCTCTGATCCATTGTCTTTTTCAGAGTGGCACAACTGTGTTTGCTGTGCACAATTCCCAACAAACTGATTGATGTGGAAGGCAAGCCAGGAAAATCTCTGCTCCACCCCGTTTTGCCTGTTCCGTGGTCCAAAATGTTCAATAACTGCTCAGATGGGGAGTATATTTTTTCCTTTCTGTTCCTGTATATATTCCTTCTGCAATTTGCATTATTATTGGGTAACTTGCATGCCATTTACTTCATTCTACAGCTTGTAACCCTTTATAGTCTCCCGCCTACCACACTGCTCTAGAAATGTCACCAGTGAATTCCTGCCATGAAAAGTTCCTGTAAACAGGAAGAAAGTGAGCAAATAGATCCTTTGATTAATCTTTGCTATACACACACACCTCTTGCTTTATCACCAAAGTGAAATCTGTGAGCAAAGTGCTTGCATTCAGCCCTGTACTATAATGATGTTTGTAGAATGTTCTCGCTGCAGCGTTGTATAACCATCAATAATAATAAGCTGCAGCTTATATCTTCATTCCTCCTTAGGTTACATGACCAACGATGAGATTAGTAACAGGTTTTAAAAGATGGCCACATACTGGTAATTCATCACACACACATTATACAAATAAATAAATAATGCATCCACACATATATATCAACTTAATTGCTGCACATGTAAGTACCTGATTTCCCATAATGAACACTTTAAGGAAGCCTATACCCCAATAGATATTAATTACCGTCTGAACTAGAGGTCCCACTCTTCTCCTAAAAAAGCTACATTCACTAGGCTATTAGATTTATGATGTTGCTCATCACTGTGGTGCCTAAGCACTTTTTAATACTAAACCAAAAAAAAAAAAA